>MU204367.1:5655296-5670018 GCA_017309775.1 Paedocypris sp. Pulau Singkep
AAAAAAAAAAAAAAAAAAAAACACCTAAAAGTATTTTTTCACTTTGAAACTTATCCTGCTTGTCTTAGTTAGTGTAACCTACATATAAACAGAAAATGGTTTCTTACAAAGAAGATGCTCAGGTCAATTTGACCCTTCAGACAAAATGAAAGCTAAAACGAGTCAAAATTTCAAATACTATTTGCTTCTTTGCAACAATGAGACATAAAACACCGCTGTCTCAGACCTACACACTCTCTCTCATACACACATACACACTGTTTTGGGGGACGTTATTGATGAACATTATTGACTGAAATCAACATACAGTAACAGGAGTGTTAAATAAAAATCAATGGATTAATGGACATAATTACAATACAATATATTACGAACTTGCAGTAAACTTTCATACAATTCTAATACACATACAGTACAGTATAGTTTCTAACCTGACATGAGCAGTTCTGCAGCTTTCCGGTCCTCTTTGATATACAGGGAAGTCATGAGGAAAAACAGCCCACCCAGGACCCCAATAAAGGGGCAGAGGAGGATGCTGTACTCCAGACTATGAAACTCCCACCTAGGAGAATCTGGATCATACTTCTGCAGAGCATCTGATATCTGAACAAATCAGTCAAAACAAGTCGAACTTAAAGAAACGACTTGCATTTGAATATGCTTTAATAGTAATTTTTAAAAATGTCCTTACTGCACCAATCAGGTACGGACTTCCTGCGTCTCCAAGTAAATGACAGACCATGATCTGCAAGGCCTCGGCCGTGGCTCTTCTGGTGGGCACCACAACATACTGGAAGAATTTGAGAGAGAACAGGATTTAAAAAATCTACATATATCATCGAATAACAGAAAGTTAAGATTAGTTTGCCACATACGTTTTCTCAATTTTACTTTATAAAACCAGAGAAGTTGTGTAGTTACCAGCAGGATGTCAGCTTGAATAGCCCAGTTGAGGGACAGCAAGATCTCAGCGACAGCAATGAACGTCTGCAAAACATAAATGAACTTGTAACTTCTGCACGATTGGCATTTTTAACAGACGACACTCAAACGCAACTGAATAATGGCGCATCTGACCGACGGTCTTGGTATCATAGAGATACACATTTACAAGGATGAACTACCATCATGAGTCATAATTAAAAGAAGATCCTCCACAAATTCACAGATTACCCCTGTTATTGCTTATCATGTACAAAACTCTACCGAGTGACGTCACTGCTCATATGACCCTCCCCCAGGCGTTGATTGGCAGGTTCTGTGACCGCGCGAAATGTTAGCATTCAATTTTTGTCCGTTTTTGTTTCTTTTTTATCGTGAACCTTTGCATGTTGCATAACTCACTTCATAAACGCTACAAAAACAAATAAATAATTAAATGAATACCGGTAATAACATTTAAAAATTCCCAAACTACCGGTACTTCAGAATCCATTTGCTAAATTCATCGACTAAAACAGTGTATCCCGCTTTAAAGAGAATCAAATTTTGTTGCTCCATTTTTATCATTTTCAACATGGAATACAAACAATTTATTATCAACACCATAAAATTGGTCATCAACAGGGGCGTATTCTGAATTCTGGAATGCAGTTTAAGCTTTTTTAATGTAGTTTGTGTGAGTATTTAATTTACTTCTAGATTTTGTGATATTTATCTTTCAAAATTACTGTTATAAATATAATTATTACTATAAGTGTTGAAACCTGGTCTTTGCTTACGTATGTGGCCGCGATGCTTGTGGGTCCCAGGATGATGGCGAGGAAAAAGCAGGGGGAGGAGCTAAGCATGCCAAAAGCGCAGATCAGAGGGTCCGCATTGGGAAGACGCCCTCTTAGCCTCCTTGATATAAATGTTCCCAAAAAGACTCCTACAATTCCTGTTACCACTGTAATGGCCCCTAAGATGTAACTTTCAAAAACAGAAGAATAAAAAGGTAAATCAGAAAATGTAAAACAGGACAATGCAAACCAGGGGAATTACAGTTAATTTACTCTTGTTTTTGTAATCATTTTGCAGATTCTCCAAAGCAAAATGAGGACCATTATGAGAAATTATACTCATGCTTTCTTGAAAAATTTATGAGTGGGTCGTTTTTTTTTTTTGTTTTTTGCTTGTTTACTAATGGTGGGGGCCTTATTAATTAATATTTTATTGATCACAGTAATATGTAAATGTGATTTATCCTACAGTCAGAGAGAATGAAAGCATGAAACAAGAATTAATGAAGAAAAAAAAGAAAATTAGGAAAAAACTGTGTGTGTGTGTGTGTGTGTGTGTGTGTGTGTGTGTGTGTGTGTGTGTGCGTGTGTGCGTGTACCTATCTGCAAGGTTACAAGGCTCCGTTTTACAAGGTGGTCTAGAATGCTGTGCGCGTGACAGGAACGTAGGGGACCAAAAAGCCAGAGCTCCTGTGACAAAAGCCATGGCAGTCACACCGAAAGAAGACCAGACAAAACTCCGACTAAAGAGAAAAATAAACAGCCATTATCACTTAGAAACATTCCACTGATGATACGCATTAAAGCCAAAATCATCTGCTTTACTTTTTCAGGAGATACTTGATGTCTTGAAGATACGAGGTGCGCTCCATCACTTCTCCTCCGTGAGTATCAGAGGCTCCACGAGGAGGGTTTGGAATGAAGAAGACTAGAAGAATTAAGCCAACGGCTCCAAGCAAAGGATTGACCTATGTATGTCACAATAAACACACTTATTGTTTTATTATCCTTAGTTGTGAAATTGTGAATTTAAACTTTATTCATAATAAAGTGGTTGATAACCAAGTGGCTCAGTGGATGGATGGATGGATGGATGGATTTTACACATTTTACTCAACTTATTTCAGTCAAAGACTAATTTTGGTCAAAAGTCTGATGTAATTTATATATACGTAGTAAAGTATACAGTATATATACTGTAACATACATAAATAATAACTATAAACATAAATGTTTTATCTGGTGGTCAGCATGGCATTGCCTATACATTGCATACTGTAAATGTACTGTATACAGTATTGTATTACCCGATAGTATTTTTATGTCATTTTTTTACCCAAATGTAAATTGTATCTAATCAAATATTAAAATATAATATCTATAAATAGTATAGAAAATTAAACTGAAAATAACATTGTTCTCACCCTCAGTGCCCAGTGCCAGTCCCCTGTGGCATTGGCTATAGTTGCCCCCATAATATATCCAAGACCACTAAAGAAAATACAGTAATTTAGCATCATAGCTGAGTGACTGCTGCATCATTTCCATGGCAAGTCCTTCACCCTCCGACTGGTATGCAGATGTAGAAGAAGGAGATCATCAGAGTTCTCTGGGCGCCGGTGAACAAGTCACCGATGATAGTGGGAGCTATGGTGGAGTAACTGGCCTCTCCTGTTCCAACCATCGCCCTCGTCAGCACCAACAGCCAGAAATCCTATAGCGGGAAATGTTTAATATTATACATACATTTATATGCTTGTTACAATTGGTTAAACAGCATGTTAAACAGCATTTACATGATTAATTTAATTATTAGCATATTAGAATATTCATATAGTGAGCTTTGAGACTTGTGAAAATTGTGAAAATTGTGAAAAAGCGCCTTACAAAGGCTCTGAACTTGACCTTGGACATATTAGTTATTACATTTTTACAAATTGTTTTTAATTATTACACATCATATTAATAGTTACATTACATTGTTAACAATTCAAATTCAAATACTTCAATATTCATTTCAATAATTACTAATGCACACACACACAAAATTGTTGGGTTTTGCAACAACTGACTTCTTTACCGTCTGTTTGATGAAAGAGCTGCAGAGCGTCGTAATTATCCACATGATCAACCCCAACATCATAATTCTCTTCCTGTCGAAACGATCTCCAAGATATCCGAAAACCGGGGCCAAGAGCATAAAACTGCAGATAAAAACTGTGCAAAACATGAATGCATAGTCTGGTGGAGTATGAGCACAACAACCATACAGAAAGCACATTTTGTATTCCCTTTCATAAACTCAAAAAATTGGAATGGAACTCAGGTTCATTGTGAAGCACCAGCGAACTGATTCTTATCAGTGTGCATGACTCAGCACAGATTGCTTTTTTACTTTTACGTGAAGGTACTCTTCTTCTGAAAGGAAGTGCTTTTGCAAAATGTCATTTTGCAAAACTCTATGCTGCAACTTTTGGTAGTAAAACTCAATGTATGGCAAAATCCAGAGGTGTAAAGAACGCCTGAAAGCCACACGTGAGTAAAAGTACTTATACCTTACTGTAAAAAGTACTCCATTACAAATTGAGTCAAAAGTAGTTGAGTAAAGAGTACAGATACTCAATCAATAATGTAATCAAGTAAACTGCTTATCTTTTCGATACTTAGCACAAAAGATGAAAAATACTCAAGTAAAGTAGCAAAGTCTATTTACTCAAGTACTTTACACCACTAGCAAAAAAGTGCTACCTGTCTGCAGAAGGCCAGACGTGCTGTCACTGATTCCAAAGTACTTCTGAATGTTGAGCAGCACACCTGTAACACAGCAGGACAACGTCTGGTCTTGTGTGGACCAGGAGAGCAGAAGGCCTACCTGCTATAATGTTGCGGTCCATATAGTTGACAAGATTGATATAGCAAAGCACAGCCACAGCTATGTAGGAGCGTACAGGGGAGATGGAGGGGGTTTGGTTGGGAGATCCACCAGCATCGGGCGACTCTGAGGGCAAGGAGCCGTAAGGAACCGTGCTACTGGACTCAGGCTTTAGTCTCTGATGGTTAGAGGCCATGGTTTTTGGTGATTCTGTAAAGAAACTGGACTTTAGCATTCAAAGATAATTTTAGATGCACTCACATGACTAAATTCTATTTGACAAAAACAAAACCAGAACATAAAAATAGTTCTCGTTCAAACAGATACATATTTGATAATGTTGCAAATATAATAGAAGACGCCATTTATCCTCCTTTATTTTTCTCAAAGACAATACTCGATTTATTATTTGCGAATGATAAATAAATGTATTATTTGCGAAAATATTACAAATATCTCATAGGTTCCTACTTGTTTTTGAATGCACACGCACAACAAACACACATGGAATTTGTATAAAATAGATTCCATTCCAGAGTCATTTGTGATCTAGTTTGCTCTCAGTTTCCTCTTTATCCAACTTAACACACGATCTGATGTAATCGCAGCATGACACAAATCACATTATTCAATTAGATTGTAAAAAAAGCCTTTTGTGCTTCAACAGCCATCCATATGAGTAACCGAATATGAATTGTGTAAATAATCTGTTGTCCATTTCTATATCCATGATTTTCTGAAAGGAAAATCAGTGGAATTAAACAGATTAGTTCACGTCTGAGCGTCTGAGTTGATGGTCAATTTTAGATCGTCGTTTCTGACCCAACCAGGACGATGGCATCAGCTTTACATTGATAATGACAAAAAATGAATAATAATAAGTCAACAATGGACTTACTCGTACTTGATGTGTCCAGTCTCCTTCTAATTCATTGTAAATCCCTCAGGTTCTGCCTTTTATTCCTTTTTTTTTATTATTATATTTTTTGCAGTGTCGCTGGAAGAGAAAGACATTCGTCAGTGAGCTCACGGAGTTTGCTTATCAGGACAGAATCTAGCCTCAAATCAAGTCCAGCCCCTCACTGCAGTCACACACACCAGAACAGTTCTTCCTTGTGTTGCAATGTCGACCACAAAACAGCCGATTCTCAGCCCCGCTTCACTTTCTGTTTACTGTTATAAACATATCTGTTACCCAGATCTACACAGAGTGTGGCTTTAAGCTTTTATCTTTGGCGTTGGGAAGGGTTGGACTGGTCGGGAAAAGCTGCCAGAAAGGAAGATGACTCCTACGGCAACTGTGTTTTTGTCTAAGTCTTGTTTCAAAAAGTCTGCGTTTTAATTTCAGACTTGTGCGTGCTTTGAAATATGACAAAAAAAATTCTGAACTGCATTTTAATTTCAGGGTCACAGGAAGCCGCTCTCCGGGTCCACAAAAGGCCTAAAGGCAAGACAAGATTGTTGACCGATCAAACACAGTAGCGCTGTTGCCTCACACCAAGAAGGTTGTGTATGAGGCAAGTTTGAGGTTGTTGTCTTTCTGTGCGGAGTTTGAATGTTCCACACTTGTATAGATTTCCTAAAAGTCTAAACATGTGTTGGAGTATAGAAAATTGACTATTTCTCTGATAGGATTGAGTGCATGAGTGTTTGTGTGTGTGTGTCCTGCTTTGTGTTTGGTTGACCACTATTGTGTTCCGCATCAGGGCCGAAGTTACAGAAAAAGGCCCCAGCTCCATGTGACCCAGAAATTGAATAAACGGTAGAAAACGGATGGATATTTCTAAATGTCTGCTGATCAGTTGATTTCAACATCTTTAAAAAGGATAAACTGTGTGTGAACGTAATAAAATTATTTATATAATCACAGATAGTGACGAAACCCAGAAACCCTTTAACATTTTAACCTCTGAAATTTACTGAAATGCATTTGTACACTAATCGCTTTAACCTAATGGCCTTGCATTTTTGTTTTGTAAAATTGTAAAAATGGAATTTTACTTCCTTAAATTCAAAGGAAGGTATAAACGGTATGTCCGGTGTTTAAAATCAGCCTTAACAATCACATATATTCCATGATAGAGAGGATTTTCGTCACACTGAACATACGTCACATACTGTACAGTACATATATGTGCGTACTGTACCGACACTCCTCCCATCAGCTCGCCGGGGCGCGCTCCCTCTCATCGCAGCCTCACTGACGAGAGCCGAAAGCGCATGCGCAAACTGGATCAGAATGTTGGGCAAAACGGAGTAGAACAGAGACGGAAAGACGAGCAACAAACAAGCCCCGTGTTTTCTGGAGACGTGAGCGACCGCTCATTTACAACAGACTGTAAAACATCATGACGGAGCCCCAGTCAGCACTGTTACTCAGGAGACAGTTAGCAGGTAATCCGCCGAGCCACAATGGCTAACGCTTAACCGGTGGACATGTAGCATGCTAGCGCAGTTTACCCCGAGGACCTAGCTGTTAGCTGCTAACTGAAATGCTAACAGGATGACGGATGTTCCGCTGGATTCTCGGTCTTTAGCGTGTTAGCAGCTAAGCTAGCCGGCTAACTTCCCCGGCCGCATTGTTACTTTTAAAACGACACGGTACGGGTTAAGACGCTGAAATAATTAACGTCGAAATAGAAAACCTTTACAGTCCACACTGTCTCTCTGTTGTTAATTTAATGCGGAAATCACTATTTGAAGGTGGGTGTCGGGATGAGGGCCGGTGACGTCGCTGGTTAACCGGTTGGTGTTCGCCCGTGTTTTGACACTTGTTCCCGGACGCAGTTGACACGTTAGCTTCACTGGCGTCCGAAGAAGTTTTGACATTTGGTGCTTTTCACATCGTCTCTTTATTATTATCGACTTGTTGTCTCCAAACACTCTAGGGTGATTTTTATACGGGTTGTTTGTGGCATCTGCACGGAGTGGGTGATCAAATCCCTTTGTTTTTTTAGCCATGCTAACCGGCTAAGCTAACTGACTGATGGCTGTTGTTTTAAGACACGAGTGTCACCGCTGCTAGACCACCACAGTAGTAGTTCGCCAGGCCAGATCTAACTGATCACAACAAATGTGCCGTTATCGTAGCCATACGTTGATCGGATCTTCTTTGTCCAGTGCGACATGATCTGCGAGTGTCAGTTTCAGCGAAAGCCGGCTAAGACTTTCTCCACCGGGCCGAATTTGCGCAGTGTTGTGATGTGTATGTAGGGTCAAAGCAAGAAGATGGTGGGTTATATTTTTTGAGGAATGGCTGATGCATCAGGTCGTGTACAGAATGTTAGATTCGAATTAGCTGCGTGTTAGTGGAAAAACAAACCCCCATCCCCCAATTTCTCCTCTTACATGGGCCATTCCTGTTTCCTTTCAGGGGTCCAGGGCCCGTGGCATCACGTTCTGTGGTGGTCAGTGGTCTGATTGACAGGGGGTCGGTGGCGTTTCAGTTGTTTCTGACCCCACTCACCTCTTTAAACTCAATGAACCTTTTAAAGTGAACTTCCTTTCAGGGTAGATTGTAAAGAGAATGGTCTGACAAGTTGACAATAGATATGATAAACAGACAGATAGATAAATAGATAGTGTTTATCTTGGTCTGCTGGACAGAAGACGCCCTTATCATTTGTGCGTACTGGTACTTGACTTTTTTGACTCTCCTATAAAAGTGACTCTTGGGTTGTCAATAAACTATTGTTTTTTTTTCAACGAGTGGTTTCTTCATTCTTGGGTCCCTCCAGAATTCTGCTCTCACTGGGACTGCTTCCTTTTTGAGAGAAACGCCACCGCAGAAATTAAAGGAAGTTTTTCACTCTGGTGTCAGTCATATGGCTATTTCGTGAACATTGGAAATAATTACCAAAAGCCCAATTTCTTACAAATTGAATGACAGACAGACAGGACTTTATTCATCCCAACGTGGGGAAATTTTAGTGCACCGAGCAGAAACAAAAAAGACAGACTGGCTTGAAATCAAGACAGAAAAATCTATGGCAACGCGTCTAAATAATCAATTTTTTAAGAACATGGAGAATGGTTCATTCTCTGATAAGCATGAGATGTATTATCTGGTTTGTTTTTCAAAATGACCACCCAATACAATGTATTTTTATAATTCTTGTTAATATAAACAAATGTAAAATCTAAGTGGCGCTTGGATTGCATTGAGCATCCTTTTATATGTTCTCAAGAATCTCTTCTGTATTTCAGAGAGAATTCGAGGTCACCGGTGTCAGTAGATGTAGATCTGGATGTTCTCTCATTCTTGGTTAATTCAGTTGTTTGGTTGTCATGGTTCATTCTGTGTTTAGTCACGGTTGTTTGTCTCGCATCTTTCTCTATTTGTCAGTTTTCCAGTAATTCATTTAGGTAATGCTGACCTGTGTGTTTCTCTTCCATTATCATCCATTCTAACCATATTTCTCTCTGTTTTGCAGAACTAAATAAGAACCCAGTAGAAGGCTTTTCAGCCGGTTTAATAGACGACAATGACCTCTACAGATGGGAAGTGTTAATAATTGGTCCCCCTGATACACTCTAGTAAGTTTCCTAAAACAGTCACACACTCACATATAAATGATGGATTTCAGAATGTCTTGATCTTGTGGAGACAATTGAGTGTCCTTGAGTAAGACCCCCACTCTCCCTCGGCCTTAAGCTGCCCACTGCTCCAGTCTGTGTTTTAACTTGATGAGTTCCAGTACAAATTTCCCAACCGAGCCTCTTTCTTTTTTTATTTGTTTTTTTTTTTCAAGGCTTTTTAATATTTATTATTTAGTTGTAATAGTAGTATACAAATATTTCTTAAACGTTAGGACTGCATAATTATCGGCACCTTCATATCGCAATAGCACTTTGCGTCATATTATTGCACAATACTGTTTTTTAAGCTAGTGTTAAGCACTCAGACAGGAGCATCATCATCATGTGACCACACGACACCACACACAACCAGCTTCGCTGATGCAAGATTTCAACAGAAGAGCCACAAAGCAACACCTTCTCACTTACAGCTTGAAGCATTTTTTTAAAGCACTTTGTGGATCTGTTCCTTTATGCTTTTAAAAAAGATCAAAACAATTGAAATAAATGTTCATCAATATGTCATCTAGTAAATTGTACTTGAACAATTAGCATTTCTTATTTATTTAAAAAAAATTACCAGAAGAATGTCAACACAAGCTTTTAAATTTCAATTTTTTTATTTTAAACTATTGTACTAATCATTTCTCTTTGATTCTTTGCTCTTGTGTTTCAGTGAGGGCGGTGTTTTTAAAGCTCATCTTACGTTTCCCAAAGACTATCCTCTCAGGCCTCCTAAAATGAAGTTCATAACAGAAATATGGCATCCTAACGGTACGTGCTAATGAATATTTGTTGGGTTTAAATTATGCATTGTTACATTTTACATTCGCCTATAAAACATATATAGTTAAATGTTCTATTGTAATGCAGTGTAAATTGCTTAACAAAAGTCGCTGCTTATTTTACATATAAAAAAGGAGAAAACCCACAATTGTGAAGTTTGGATGAAACACTAATTTTTTACTAATTTCTTGTCTGTTGTTTACAGTTGACAAGAACGGCGATGTTTGTATTTCGATATTGCATGAACCGGGTGAGGATAAATATGGCTATGAGAAACCAGAAGAGCGATGGCTCCCCATTCACACTGTAGAGACCATCATGATTAGCGTCATCTCCATGCTCGCTGACCCCAACGGAGATTCCCCTGCCAATGTGGACGCAGCAGTGAGTTTCCCCGGACTTTAACTAAATGTGCTGTGGCTGTTTTTGTTATCATACTGATCATTTTAAAGTAGATACACAGTGACAACAAATGTCTTGCAATAATTATATTTTATTTTTATTATTTCCAGAAAGAGTGGAGGGAAGACAGACATGGTGAATTCAAAAGAAAAGTTGCTCGCTGTGTAAGAAAGAGCCAAGAAACTGCCTTCGAGTAATCATCCAGCAGATAGTAGCTTCACTTCTTTCAGGGTTAGCGAGCCAATCTTTACTGTCTTTTTTTTAATGAATGAATGATTTTATTAATCACCGAGGGGAAATATCTATGTTTGCAATTCAAGCTTGTAGAAACTCTAAATTGTTGCGAGCAGAAGGGACCGCTCACTACTAATGCTTTGACCCAAACTACTCCAGAAAAACAGTTTTAACTGGTCCCAAACAAAATTATGAGACAAATTAAAAGGACAATTTCACCAACTTCATCAGAACGTTACTAGCGAACTTCATCAGCACTAACTAAACCTAACCTCACAAACTGTTTAGTACGATGTTTCAACAAAAACGCTTCTCTGTTCTTAAAGTGAAGTGATCTTGACTTCATGATTGAATGACCTACATTTACGTGCAATCACTACAAACAAACGATGAATATATTTTCGTCATTTTTATTTTGCTACAATAGATCCTCAATTTTAGATTGTGTTGATTGCAACATGTGAATCTACTCGATTAATAAATCATTTTTGCTAAACTGATGTGTAAAATTGAAAATTATGTATATATTTTTTTCTACTTAAATTGATTTTGTGCTGCAAGAATCTGAAAATGCCTGCATTTTTTGAATAAAAGGAACCGTTTCAGCTCTGAAGCAGAACTATCGATTGCTTGGCCATTTTGGCAATTTATTACATTTTTAGGGACTTTTATCGAAAGATTTTGGATTTTATAATATTTTCTACATAAAGGAACTTGATTCATTAGATGTGTACAGTTTCTGTAGTGGTGGGTTTTCTTTTTTATGCAATAAATCTTGTTTTTTTTTTTCATTGACCTTGAAGGGAAAAACAATCACATTTCAAATTCACCCGTATTATGATCACTGAATTTTAAAGAATGTTCAAAGAATTTTTAAAGAATTCTTCTGAATCAATATTTCTGTTTTTCTCATAGGTCTCCGTTTGAGAACAACGTGGCACTGTTTTCTTGCACTCTACCACCATATTGCTGGACTGGTTTCCGACGATTGTTGGCAGTAACAGACTGGCATTATTCAGCTTCAACAGAACATAAGGCCATCACAGACGCTGACACGCCAAACAAGTGCCAACGACATAGGAGTTCTTTTCTGTACGAACTTTCAGGAAGAAATTGTAAAGACGTGTACATAGCACAGACCTAAAAACCGGATAATATATAATATTTGTTCTTCTCCATCCAGCAAGACTTAGTACCAAATAAAATAACAGTTCTGTAGTTATTGTGTTATGTAAAGTTTTCCAAGACTATAGATTATCTTCCGAGCTCCCTTCTGCTGCCTCACGTCTGCTGAAGTGACCCGGGTCCGTGACGGGTCGGAGTGACCGCGTACACTCGCACCGGCCAGTCTGAACAAAACTGCATTCGCTAAGGAACGCGAGGGGTTAAGTCATTAGGATTAAAGCATGCTTGTCATGTCGTAAGGCTTTCTCACTTGGGACACTTCAGGTAAAAATAGCTGTAAAGCACGGTCGTATTTCTTCAGTTGGTTTTTACTGGACTGGGACTCTTATTTAGACTGGAAGTGTCGTACTAAAGGAAGACTGCATTTCACGTGTCACGGCCCTTTTACCGGATTTCCATTAATAGTGGCGAGGCGATGACGCGGAAATCCATGAAATGTGATTTTTGTGCGGTTGTGTGCATGTTTTAAGCTTTTTGTTTTCAAAAGTGCCTCTAAATTGGCTATTATGTGTCCTGCATCAAACTGGAGCTAAAGGAAGGGACGTTATCAAATTGATCAACTTTAGGATTTGGGTGAATGTTTTTTTTTTTTTTTCCACTATCTTTGTACCAGCATTTTGAATTTTCTTTTTGTTTAGCAATAACTGGTTTGCCCACTTCTAGGGGCGTCTTACAATTGGATATTCAGTTAAGATTCCTAGTAAAGATTCTCTTGCGTTTTATCTGAATTCTTCAGGCTTGATCTTTTTCTTTGTGTGGTTTCTTTGCTTCCCTGGCCATGCTTTACTTGTAGTTTTCTTGCCAGAAGGATCCGAGTTGTGCTGAAGAGAAACTGAAACGGCGTGTGTATGTTTCATCGTACATTTCCAAAATCCATAATTGTCTGGTTCAATTTATTCTGGCTCAGACGGGCTACTGCTGTTCCTTTGCCTAATGTACAGACAAAATTATGATGTATATTTTTCATGTAATGGAAATTGTCTCCTAGTGACTTCTTAAATATACTTTTGTTTTTCCAGTATTCAGTGTTCTGTCTGTTACGAGTGTCATAGATCAGCTAAATTTGGTGAAACATATATAAATATTGAAATCTCTTTCATAATTATAAAAATAATGACAATGGACACAACAATGCTATGACAAGATCTGAGACTGAAAGTTTGAAAAGTATTGCACACATTCATGGAGATGGAAATACAGATTAAAAAAAATGTTAATCCAATTGAAAGAAACAAATTATGCATTTGGCTTTTCACTCATAAGGTCCTGATGCATTTGGAGCTGAGCTGAGTGATTTTAGTGCAGGTTTAGATGCTCAGACTTTTATACCATAGATTTAAATGTATTTTTAGAAGGGTTTGGTGGATTTGTGACGAAGAGTTTAATTATTTCTAACCCTTCTATCCGTCAAGACCTTGGAAGAAGAGTGAAAGGTGCTCAGAGGGAACCGCTTCCAGGGCGCGGGCACATAAATATTTGGCACACGAACGTTTGGAAAAGTAAGACTAATTTGGCGATACGCAATCTATAAATAAAAATGTTCTGTCGGTCGACATTGTTGACAAGTTCTAACTATTCCTCCTCTCCCAAACGAAGGGTTTGTTCCCGCGGTGTCTCGCGATAACACACGACGAGCCACGGATCCAACATGGCGGACGGTATGAGAACGGTTTCTTTCTTATATTTACGCCCTTAATGTTTGTCTCTAAATCTGCTGCGTGTTAACGCGAAGGATGAAGTCTGCAATAAGTGTAATACACATCATTACAGCGTCATTGATTTTTAGTGCATGTTCCTTAGTTTACTAAGTTAATGCACAGATTATACGTTTTTACAGCTAGCTGGTTGCAAGTCAGGTGGTGGGCTGGGCGGCGGTGGTCGTCATTCGCCGGGTGAATAAAGCTTTAATTTTAGAATCCATTCCAAATAAACCATTCAGTTGAATTACTACGTCATGCGCTGTAATTAATAATTCGTTGGTGTTAGCTGACAAGTTGTTTTATTGTGAACGGCTGTTTGCGTTCCATAATTTTACCTGTTTGAGCAAAGCGGTATTCATAAAAAAAGCAAAACAACATACACAAAACTCTTCCACGGTCTTTTAATTTTGAAAAGGCTGATTTTAAGAGCCGATTTTGACACGCACTTGCTTATAGAAATTGCGTCTAAACACGGAGAGATGCGTTTGGAATGCTAATAAAAGTGTGTAAATGGAACTCGATTCATGGAATTCACGTCATTTCCGACTGTTGGGGCCGTTAAATCTATCAGCCCAGTGTGTGACAAACTCCCTTTATCTGTGGAAAACACTCGGACAAATCAGATTTCCATCTGACACTTCAAATTTTTTTCGTTTGTTTATTTTTAGAATTAGTACATCTCTTAAATGTGCATTTAACACATTAGATTTGGATTCTATTGCATTTATGTCGTTCTAAATGAACCTCAAATGAACCTTTTTCATAAATGGTAGCCGTACATGATTCTGTTTCATTGCTTATTTCAGCAGGTGTGATGTAATGAACAGCCGATGACATGAACAGGTTATTGCTCGGCGAGGTTTCCTCTGCTTTCATTGGCTGTCCAGCTTTTTAAAAGACTTTATTGTTTTTCTTTTTGGACAGCTTTTAGTTGTTGATTGTTCAGAAGACTTGAGTTTTTGAATAGCGAATGGTTCACATATTAAACTGCACCGCATGCAAGTCTTTGCTTACACTAAACACACCGGCTTAATGGTTTCCAATGAATAGGATAGAGTTCCACAAAGCCATAATTCTAGGTTTGAGTAACTTCTTTGTTACTTGATTACTGTACTTAACTTATATTATTTGTCAAAGATTTATTTTTATTTTAAAAAAATCTAAATCTCGTCTCGTCTCGATCTCGTGAGCCTAGTGTCTCGTCTCGTCTCGTCTCGTGGGAAAAGTGTCTCGTCCCACCCCTA
>MU204367.1:5678866-5817616 GCA_017309775.1 Paedocypris sp. Pulau Singkep
ACTATGATTATAACAAATGAGTATTAATATAAATATTACAAATAGTCAAGTAAATGTGAGGATTTCTTAGTTTAAACGTTTCCAGTGTCCTTGCTTTTGATAAGACTTAGTCAGAGACTGGAGACATAGCAGTTTACCGGAATTGGGATTTACGTCAACGTCAAATTATCTTGCATTATCTAGATTTTAGTTACTAATCTATGTCTCTTGGAGACACAAGTATAAAACGATTCAACAGCTTTCAGCCTTGGCCTAAAATATAATAAGATCTTAATATTAATATTGGAAATAAGATTTAAGTCATTAAATATTAAAAATATTCTAACACCGTGCAACTCAAGTATTTTTTTTCCCGTTTGTTGTAAACTCTGCCGTTGCGCTATCTTTTGAGTCACTGAGCACTTTAGAAAATGTGGTATCGCCGCATCCCGAGTTAAGTTATGGTTTTTTTTTTATTCAACCTCTGTGATTTACCAGTCATTTTGCACAAGATAACACAGTAACTGCTTGATTTTACCCATCATAGGGTTAACAGCACAACATTTTTCCCACACTGTGAACCTTTTAGATTCAATTCCACATGTTGAGTTTGCTGTGTTCCTCACCTGTTCACTAACATCTTTAATATCTCTGAATGAAGGACTCAGAAGGCCGAGCTCCAGTCCACATCGCCATCAGTAACCAGCACAGTGTCATCATCCAGTTACTCATCTCCCACCCTGAAATACGGCTGAGTATTAGAGACAGACAGGGCATGACGCCGTTTGCCTGCGCCATGACCCACAAGAACAATAAAGCAGCAGAAGCCATCCTCAAGAGAGAGCCGGGTGCTGCTGAACAGGTGCGTTGGCGTGACAGTCGTGTAACCGAGGCCTTGGTCATTTCACAACGGATTTGTTCTCTAGGTCGACAACAAAGGGCGCAACTTTCTCCACGTTGCCGTGCAGAATTCCGACATCGAGAGTGTTCTTTTCCTCATCAGTGTTCAAGCCAACGTCAACTCCCGCGTGCAGGACAGTGCCAAACTCACTCCCCTACACCTCGCCGTACAAGCCGGATCCGAGATCATTGTCAGGAACCTGGTAAAGCGAAGCATTCTGATTTATTTACTTTGGAGACATTTCTAGGTAACTTTTTATCTAGAAATAAAATCTAAGATTTGTCAGATCGCATCCACTAATGTTGTTGTAGTGTCGATGGGCAGGAACGGACAACTCTCTCATTTTGTCTGGAATGTTGCTTCATGTTTTACGCTGAGTTATAAATCTTACTTTTTTTTTCAGTTTTCACTCACCTTGTTTGATTTCTCACAGCTATTGGCTGGAGCTAAAGTCAACGAGCTGACCAAACACCGGCAGACTGCTCTGCATCTCGCCGCTCAGCAAGATCTCTCCACGATCTGCTCGGTCCTGATTGAAAACGGTGTCGACTTTGCTGCAGTCGATGAGAATGGGAACAATGGTAGGTTGTGTGTGTGTGTGTGTGTGTGTGTGTTTTATCAGGAGTATTTAATGCACATGGACAATCGCTTGAAAAGCCAAGAAAGATTTGTGTATTTTGTGTTATTTTGACAGCAACTTAAACATTGTAATTAAAACATTAGTGTCATTCAATCACTGAATCAGGATGGAGTTTTGATGTAGCAAATTCTCATGTTGGTGTGTGTGTGTGTGTGTATGTGAGTGCACATAAACAAAATAGAAAATGTTACTAAAATTTTCAAATATTGATTATCGTGAAAAAAATTATACAGCAGGTTTACCTGGCAAATAATACACGGATAGAAATTGTTTACATTTAATTACTCGTTGTTTTTTGCATACCTCATTTTAACTAAAGATTTTTCTTATTCCAAAAGGTATGTTTTTTTTTTTAATGTTTTTTATGTTTTTGATGTTTCGTCATCAGAAGTCTTAAGCGCACTTGTCTTTTTATAGAATTCCTAAGCAAATTATAGAAAGATGCAGAAATAACTAATCTGAACAAAAATGTTTACCACTGTATTTGACATTCTTTGGCAGCTCTTCATCTGGCAGTGATGCAGGGTCGTTTGAACAATGTCCGTTCACTGCTCACTGAGTCCACTATAGACGCAGAGGCCTACAACCTCAGGTTTGAGAAACAAAAAGATGAATGCCCACACTGACACTCCATCACTAAACCGCTCCTCTTCCGCTCTCCAGAGGTCAGTCTCCCATGCATGTACTCGGCCAGTATGGCAAAGAAAATGCCGCGGCCATCTTTGAGCTGTTTCTGGAATGCATGCCCGAGTATCCCCTGGATAAACCCGACAATGAGGGAAACGCAGGTAATTTCAATGTGGTTTTTGAAATTAGGGTGGTTTTTCAATGATGTTGACCTTTGACATCTCTCGTCCAGTGCTTCTGCTCGCCTACATGAAAGGAAACGCCAACTTGTGCCGCGCTATCGTGAGAGCTGGAGCTCGTCTGGGAGTCACTAACAACCAGGGAACCAACATCTTCAACTATCAAGTTGCTACCAAACAGCTCCTGTTCCGGCTGCTTGGTGAGAGATCTGGGTTGATTAGGACTAGATGATGGTTGCAGTATGTGCATCTGATCCATGTTCTTCGGTGCAGACATGCTCTCCAAAGAGCCTCCATGGTGTGATGGATCAACTTGTTATGAATGTGTCACCAAATTTGGAGTCACCACCAGGAAACATCATTGGTATGGTTTCAGTGTATTCTAACTCTTGCTTCTTTTTCCTAAAATTATTGTGTCTTAATGATTTGATGGCTAGCACGATAACAAAAAACATCTACTTTACTTCACACATAAAGTGCAGCGGATTATAAAGCAAATGAAGCAAGACATAAACTTTATTAGACATATAACCCAAAACCAAACAGAACTATACACATTGTTTTCTTTTTATTCATCATCTAAATAGTCATTATGGTATATTTTGCTATTTTAGGCAACTAAAAAACGTTTTTTTGCTAATCATTGTTCTCAAACCGTGTTCATGTTTTTATTCTGGGTTATAAGGCGCGCTCTCAATTTATATAATTTTTTAGCAGTTTACGAGTGCCTTATCGTCTGAACAATTCAATTATTTAATTTATTATAATTATAATCAAATTATAAGTTTACGTGTGACCTGTATTTAAAAAAAAAACATTGTTTTTTTTTTGCCCATCGCTCCTGGTTTCTATCTCAACTGAAAAGACTAGTTGTTACTGGTTTCTATCTCAACCTTATACCTTTTGTCTTGCTGTTTTTCTTTCCCAGCCGTCATTGTGGGCGCCTTTTATGCCACAAGTGCTCAATAAAGGAGATTCCCATCATCAAATTTGACCTGAACAAACCCGTGCGCGTGTGCGACATCTGTTTCGACGTCCTGACATTGGGTGGCGTCTCCTAACAAAGCAAGGGAACTCAACGGATGAGGACGAATCGAGCTTAGCGTGTAAGAATGGAGTCTGAAAGCCCATTAAACCATTCCATTCATGCCAGAAGACAAACTACAACCATTTCTGTGTGTGTGCGTGTGTTCTAGCAGTAATCTTTTAGAACCAAACTACTGTATTGAGGATTTTGGATTATGGAGGGAATAAAAATCCCCACACACAGCAACATGTGAGATTCAGCTGATTTTTCCACACAAAAATGAAGAACTAGACACGTCAGTCATGCCTTCAGCACTTCGCCACTATTTTTCTGGAACTGACTTTTTTTTGTGAATAATTTGAAGGGATCTGTCATCTGACGGCCTTGTGTCTGCATCGTGAAGCCTTAATTTTTCTTTGCCGAGTCTTTTTCATCAAGCAGTCGCTCTCCAAATAAACCCACAAGTCCTTTTCCCGGGAAATGACACCGATGTGAAAGACTGAACCAGATGTCTTGAGAGAAGTCACTGGACTGGAATCAGTTTGTGGACTGGAAGATGACAACAGGAAGTGGCTTTTCTTAGATTGTGTTAACACGTTATTTGTTTGTCTGTATTATTTAACATTCCATAATAATTTTTGCCCAGCAAAATCCCTGAAAAGCTCGACTGGTGCACTTTATCAACGTTGCTCTTCACGTTTTCGTTTCCCAACAGAACAAGATTTTTTTCCGTTTTTTTTTTGAGGGGTGAGAGTCCACAGTCTGTTGTTGTTAAATTGTACAGATAAATGTATAATATTTTTGACCACTACAACCGTTTTGTACTTAATGCAAGTTGTGCTTTTTTTGTCTGTGTAACGGGCCCAACAGTCCGGTTTTATCTATTCTGCACATTGTATGGTATCTGTATGCTCAGATATTTAGCCTGCCGCCACCTCTAGTATCCTTTTCAAGAAAGGGAGGAACTATTTACATAAAGGACATTTCAGATTAAAAACATGAGGTTGTATTTTTTTGCATGACAAACACTGGAACAAATGTCAATGACAAAAGTCAATGAAAAAGAAAGTGTGCATAACAATTAATGACTTTAAAAAAAAAAAGATCACAACGCTCTACAATAAAAGAAGACAATTCTTTTTGTGAGAATTTGAATGACAATGACTTAAAAAAAAGATCTCAACACACTGTAAACAAAGACAATTCATTTTGTGAGAATCTGAATGACAATGACTTGTAAACTCAAACTCAAATATAGAAATTTAGTTGCAGCAAAAGTCCATGGGTTAGAATCCCTGACCGGATTTCACAAAGTGAAAACTCGATCTGATACCACGGCTTGAAACCATGATTCAGGGTTTAAAACGCAACATTCAGTTCTGGGTGACATGGCAAGATTCAGCATTAGGGGAACAATCTTTGTACTGCCTCAAGTTTGGGTTCTCGTAGTGCAAAGGATCGGATCCTTGAACACACACACATCGTGAATGGCTGGATCCAGGTGAGAAGAGCATTCTGGGTACACCAACCCAATCTCTGTGAATACCACCACTGGAAAAAGCAACGCACAGAAACACTTGTCAGTTAATGGACCCGGAGCAGATGCAGTCGTGTGTGGTCACCTCATCGTGGAACACCACACTCGTCCACCCCGGACTTCACTCCACTCTGAGTTACACGACGGGAACTTCTGCATCTCGCTCTGAGCCTGAGCTTTCTTCTTCAGACCTTCAGACAGGAAGGCCTCCACCTTTAGCAAAGCTTCAGTCGGCTCCCCAGTGTCTGTGTAGAAGCGGCCTATGAGTTTACCTGCAGGACCACCAGAACAATTACCCTTCATTATCAAGCCAAAATTGACAATACAGAATTGCAATACTTTGTCAATATACAATATTTGACAATCAATCATTTACTCAAAGTAATAGAAGTAGTTTTATTTTTGTTTTACATTTACATTATACTATTACATTTACTTCAGTAGTAATAGAAGTAATTGTCTCAAACTCCAGGCTATGTTTTTTTTTTTTTTTTTAAGAAATAATGTATATAAAAATATATTAATGTACACACACGCACAACAACTTGAGGGGAACAGTGATTTTGTGAGTGTGTGTGTGTGTGTGATTGAGGAAAAACATCGAGGTAATAAATACATTTTAATAAATATTACAAATATGATGTTGATATTAAATACGGATTAACGCTGCCATATAACGGTACCGAGTCGTGTTCTAATGTTGACGTGGTGATACTGACCCACCGGCGTGTAGTCCCTCTTATAAAACGCCAACCAGTCATAAAGAGCCACGATCTGGGCTTCGGAGAAATCAGAGACATCGCTAGACAAACCAGAATCTGTGAAATCTCCCGTGACAAAGGCTCGCGAAGCATCTCTCCCTGCACAACACACAATCCGTTATAACATTCGAGTAACGGGACACGTGATGCGACAAATGTATGACCTGTGAAGAAGAAGTAACCGCCACCGGGGCCGTAGTGTTTCTTTCCTCTACCCACATCAAACACCTGTCCTAGGATCGACAGGTACAGGCCTTTACTGTTCTCTTCTCCGGTGTAGAGGGAGAGCTCGTCCTCGGTCAGCATGGCGCGTGCGGACGCGGACGGGTCACTGACCGGCTGCCACAAACCTAGTAGATTAGCAACATTGCTATAAAGCGAGAACGTTGCCCATTCCGGCGCCGTCCACACAGTTAAGAGAACGGAAATTACCGCAACTAAATACTTCAACATTGCACATGAGGATAACTGTCCATCAGCGCGAGTGTGAGTGAGTGAGTGAGTGAGTGATGCTGCCCACTCAGCGTCAGTCGGTGGTACTCACTCACAATGTGCCGGAAGTGGAACAGCGCATGCGTACACGGGGTACCTGAATTTGTTATACCTGAATTATTTTACTGTATTTCCAAATGGGTAAACGTAATAGGAGGCTCAACTATTATCTCGGAAAATATATTATGAGCAACTAACTTAAACATTATGGCTGGATTTCTTGAAGCTTCGAGATCGTGAGTTTAGAAGCCATATTTTTCTTCAACCCCGTGATTTATTTTATGCACGCCTTTCTATTTAAAGATTTATCTTAAGCATAATCAATTCGAAGAGTAATGGTATAGAATAATAAACCATATATTATTATTATTATTATTGTTGTTGTTGTTGTTATAATAATAATAATAATAATAATAATAGTAATAATTCAATCGACGACGACGACAACAACAACAACAACAACAATAACAATAACAATAACAAGACAATAGCAACAAATCAAAAAGTTATTCAAAATACAATGATAAATGGTCACAAGAAAACACAAAATCCATATACAATGCCGGTTGTTTTAGGCAAGGGGGCGTTGTCAAAGATCTTATAGCATGGTGAGTCGAAATTGAATTTTATACATAATGTGTTTATAAAAACATATCCTAATGTAATTTATGATATTATGCATTTGTATAAAAATAAACAGGAAATAAAACATATTTTAAGATTGTTAGTTATACTTAGAATCCTTTAAATTGAAAGAAAGAAAGAAAGAAGGAAAGAAAGAAAGAAAGAAAGAAAGAAAGAAAGAAAGAAAGAAAGAAAGAAAGAAAGAAAGAAAGAAAATAAACCGTGGTCACTCGAAATGACAAGGAAAATTATTCCGGCAGTTTTACGCCAGGGGGCGCGCTCGTGCGTGGGACTTTAATGAGCTCACGGAAGCGAGCAATGTTTTTGCTGACGTCAGCATGTGGAGTCAGTGAATGCGGTAGTGACAGAGGAACCAGTGACACCGCTGAACAGTGTAAACCTGACACGAGCGCTGGGCCGACGCCTGAGTGAGGCCGCCGAACGCCATGGGCAACGAGGAGAGCGGCTGCGGCGGTGCCAGCGGTCAAGAGGATGAAGTGGAGGCGGAGAGTCCCGTGTTCGCCGAGGGCAGCCCGGCCTCTGCGGCCACGGGCACTAGAGCCGGCAGCGGCGGGGATGGGAACGGCGGCGGCGGAGGCGCTGGAGCGGCGGCGGCCGCGGCAGCTGCTCCGGGTTCCGGTCCAGGGAGACACGGACGACCCGCCAACCCACCGGCGCCGAACTACGGACTTCCCACGCCCGAAGCGCTACTGGAGCAGGTGAAGCTGCGGGAAGCCGCCGCCCGCATGAGCGACTCCTGGGTCGCCATTTCGGAGTCGGTGCTGGCGCGGAACGAAAGTGCCCTGCTGCGGTGGCTGGAGGAGCGACTGAGCCGCGGCGAGGAGTCCGTCACCCTGGAGCAGTTCTGCGAGATGCTGGAGAGCCGAGACGCGCCCAGAGACGAGTGCGAAGAGGTCAGCTTATCCACTCCCAGAAGGCGCCACACTGTCTTTTATTGTTTTATTACAGCGTTGACGTTCTCCTCAGTGGCTAATAAGGATATTAACGATGTAAATCCAGATGTGTAACGAGTACCCGAAAACACTACTTGTAACTTCATTACAAGTGACAAGTCACCAATTCCAAGAAGACTCTGAGTAAAAGTCGTGAAGTATCCCATTTTAAAAACATTGTACTCGTACCAGGGACTGTGGAAAGCAAGATACTCTTTATTTATGAGGTTTTATTTCCTAATATAGAAGTGATAATATAATAGATAATATAGATATAGATAGAAAATATATAAAGCTCATAAATAGCATCCCGGACCTCACCTCATCCGCCCAGGAAATCAAACATGGTAAAAGATGTTGACTTGTCGCGCACAATGTAACAAGTAAGGACATATCCATTCAAATAGTGGAGTAAAGAGTACAGCCACTCAACACTTTAGTCAAAAATGAAGTCAAGTATTTGTATTTTGTGAACATGTACAAAATAGCCAAAATACTTTGACTAAAACAAAAGTTCATTAGCTCAAGTACTTTACACCACTGTGTAAATCAGAAAACATTCACCGAAGCAACTCAGTTGTGCAATCAGTTGTTGTGTGATCTTTGGATCTCGTTTGATAAAGGTTTTCTACAGGTTTTTGCCTCAAAACATATAATACTGTTGCTACAATAACACACACACACACACACACACACACACGCACGCACGCACGCACGCACGCACGCACACACGCACACACGCACACACACACACGCGCGCACACGCGCACACGCACACGCACCACTAGAATGGCCTAGATGTCCAGTAAGCCAGTTTCAACACATTGTTGCTGTTCTGAATGGAAACAGTTTGAGTGTATTTTTTCACTCATAGTTCTGTCAAATTGTTTTGATTAAACACAGGTGTTGGCCTTGATACGCTATTTGGATTATCAATAACACACAGAGACTTGGGAATTTATTGTGAAATGACCATCAGAGGAGATGACGCTCCCAGGAATAACTATTCATCATTCCGGAGACTCGGATTCTGTTTCTCCAATGGTTTTCACTAAGGGATTATTTAAGTTTATTTATTATTTAGGCCTCATCAGGGGCTTCTCAGATTCAGAAATGGCGGGCACTGATTCACACTAATTTTGTGGCCTTTTTATATAAAAATATATTTTTATTTTACCTATATAGTATACTCAATATGCAGTACAGTCAATTCTAATATAAGTATATATATATATATATATATATATATATATATTTTTTTTTTTTTTTTTATAATATTGTTTATATGGCATTGTTCATTTTATATGTCCCATCGCACCAAATTGGATCAATTTGAATAGTTTGAAGTCCAGGACCTATTTGTGTGAAGTTTACATGCTGCTTGCGTGTGTTTCTTCTGAGTCATCAGTCCAAAAAGAGTCCAAAATCATGTGTTTAGAAGAGTTAGTGTCTGGAAATTTGCAATGAAACACGGAAAGTGTTTGTGTTCTGCTCTGGCTTTGTTCAGGCGTTTGGTCAGTTTGATGCTGAGGGTGACGGCGTTGTGGACGTGGAGAACATGCTCATGGCACTGAAGAGCTCCAATGGAGCCAATCTGCAGGGAGAACTGAGTCACGTGATCCGGCAGCTGCAGGCGTGTTCTCTGACACCTGGTGGGTGAAAGGCCCTCTAAAGGGTTTCTGACCTGGATGCATCTTCTCTCAATATTGCTGCTTTCTCAGGTTTTGTGGACATCTTCTCCAAGTCCAACGATCGCGTGAGAGCACATGCTGCCAAGATCTTGAAGTTCTTGCACAGAAATCGCATCCCGAGCAGTGCAATTCCCTTTCCCGTGCTGGATGGCTACAACAGCATCTGCACCATGAGGTCATCCGTTGTGCAAGACTTCCTGGACTACTTGCTGCAGAAGGAGAAAGGTGAACAAGCTGTTTTTGGTTATTCTGTACTCTGTACCAAACTTTCTTTGCTCGTTTCTCAGATCTAGACATTCAGTATCGGTCATCGCTGGCTCTCGACCCGGACGTGGACAAGGTGAAAGTGGTCACTCAGTGTTACAGCTTCATCGAGGCTTCGTCCAATAGCTCGGACATTCATAAGCTGACAAACGGAGAGACCGTGTCTTTCTGGCAATCAGATGGCAGTGCGCGCTCACACTGGATAAGGCAAGTACTATAAAATCCTGTACATTTTTAGTTTAGCGAGTTGTTTAATCCCTCCGTGACACAATTGGTTTCTGCATTTGACTGAGGTGTAAATAATGTAAATCATATTTAAGTAAGTGACTTATGTAAAAATGACTCCATTATAAGTCACCAATTCCAAGAAGACTTGAGTAAAAGTCTGAATATTTTAATCATACTTGTATGACCTTGAGCATGTTATTAACAAAGAATATAAAACAAAAAGTAGGAAATAATCAGTCAAATAAATGCAAACATACGTATATATATATATATATATATATATATACATATATATACACAAAGTACAATAAAACATTGTAAAAGATATATAAAAAGAAAAGTATAATGAATATTAATGGTAAAATGTGAACAAGATGAAGAAAGGTCAGTCAAATGGATTTAAAAATAATATTGCCAAGACAAGAATCAAACAAGACGGGCATTTTTCAGTGCTTTTTGTGCAGGGTCGTTGCTTTTCTTTGTCTGGAAAAAAATCTCTTCATTGATCTTCACCCACACAGGTTAAAGATGAAGCCAGACATTGTTTTAAGGCGACTGTCCATTGCCGTGTCATCCAATGACCACAGCTACATGCCTCAGCTGGTGTCTGTCGCCGTGGGGAAGAACCGGCGTTCACTGGAGGAGATCCGAGACGTGAGGATCCCCAGTAACGTCACAGGCTACGTTCCCCTGCTAGACAACGCCAACATCAGCCATCCATGTCAGGCTTCGTTAGAACCAATATGTTTGCCTCCAGCCTTTCCAGCAGCTCATTCCTAAAACTCGCTCTTTTTCCAGATGTTCAGATAAACATTAAACGCTGCCAGAGCGACGGCTGCGACACTCGAATTCACGGTCTGAAGACGATGGGCTACCAGATCACCAAAACCAAGGAGGTTTCCGTGTCTGACGCCTCGGCTATTTGGTACCTGTCGCTTCTAACCTCTCTGGTCACGGCTTCGATGGAAACCAATCCGGTCCTTGCACAGACCGTCCTGCAGAGCACACAGTAAGCCACCGGAAACACCATTTTGACTGGAGTAGTTTGTTAAAAAAATTGTAATGGTATTGATGACAATTGTCAAAAGCATTTAGGTGTGTAGCTATTGTGACAACTTTTTTTCTTACTCTACCAAGATCTTAAACTAATTTGCGTCCTAGGAAAGCCCTTCAGCATATGCCTCCTTTGTCCCTGACTCCATCTTCCACTGAGTTTCCCAAGTTCTTCTCTGCTAATATCCTGGAGGAGGTGGATGACTTTTTACTGCGCATAGCAGAGTAAGACGTTTTTTTCTTCTTCTTCTGTAATAACGTTTTCAAATCTGTTGTTACCATGACCACGTGTGACCATGTGGTTTAGATTAGACTCTCCCAAAGGTTAAATAACCAAACCACAAACCACTGTCTCATGAGTTTCTAAGTAAAATCTAAGTAAAATGTCCAGTAAGAAGACAATATTGCCGTCTAGAAAATTTAGAGGAACCCAGTGCTGTAAAGTACTTGAGTAAATGTTACTTAAGTATTTTTGCTACTTTGTACACTCTGCTGAAGGTACTGGATGCTATTTATGAGCTAATTAACTTAGTTTTTGCCCATTTGAGTTTGACTGAGTCTGAGACTGTCTTTTTTTGAATCCATTTTATTTCTAGTTATTCAGTGTGTTTTGTTCCTTCCCTGTGTAGCTGCTGCGTATCTCCAGATGCTGAGCTGACTCTGTTGGCGTTTGCTCTGGCACGAGGCAGTGTGGCTAAAGTGCTCATCTCTCTGTGTGGCATCTGTGAGCATCTGGACTTGGAATACAAAGCTTCTTCACTATTGGCATCCATGGCATCTGTACGGTTGCGATTACTGTACCGTAATGGTAATTAATGTTCACTATTTCACAATTCACAAAGCAATTGTTTTCTGATGGGATTATTGTCGTCCTAAACGTAAATGTGTTTTCTATCAAATTGTTTTTTTGGTTGTCTTAACAAATTCTCAAATTGAGTGAAATTGTCTCAATGACATCATTGTAAATCAATTTATATAATTAGTAAACTGAACATGTAGTTTTTAATTTAAAAGTTTTTTTTCTTCTGATATACTTTTGATTCTAAAGGGAACGTTTTTGTACCAATGATCTTATCAAGGCGAATCGTATCAAGGTTTTTATGAGGAGCAAGACAACACTGCAAACGGTTTTGTTTGTGTAGGTAAAGGCCTCCAGCTCCACTTACAGGCATGTGATGTGAAGAGTAAGGAGGAGAAGTCTGGTCCAGAAAACATGCTGACAGAGCCCACCACCGGAGACGGTACACACACCACACACACGTCACTGGTATTTCAGTCTGCACGAGTATAGCATTCTGGGGAGGTTAAGGACACAGTGGCTTTTTTCAGCCGCTCGCTATCTCCGTCGTGTTTTCAATGACCTTTCATAGCGTTATGCCTGTAATGACAACAACTTGCTGGACAGTCTTGATACTAAACGTAACATTAGTCTCTCTTTTTTTTTTTTTTAGTGGGGTTAATTTTTACGCTTCAGATTACAGGAACATGAATTTCCGATCCTGCAGATTGTTTTTTACACTAAAATTGATACATGTGTTCTACTGATTACAATTTTCGATTACATTTCAAAATAAAATTACATGCATTTCAGAAATGGCCATTACTTTTCAGATTACAGTTATTTAAACTTCAGGTTTACAGACTACAAATTCATATTAGAATTCAAATTTCATTTACATTAACTTTATGTTACAGATTACTGTTCAGATTATCATTACATCCATTTTAATGTTTACAAATTACAACTACATGAATTTCACCAATAAATCCTTGTGTTTCTTTCTGCAAGCAGGATTTTTAACAGAGAACGGAAAGAGAAAAGCAACAGTGATCCTGTCCACTGAAAACCAGAGCTGCTTTCAGGTTACACAGATAAAAATAAAGGTCTGGTTTCTTTTCTTTTTTTTTTTTTTTACTATAACAAACATGTACATTTCTTAAATAGCACAGTATTGATTTTCTAAACTACAAGTGTGTTGGTTCATCTCAGGTGCGGAAAGGAGCAATCGGTGCTAAATGTGGCCTGGTTTTTGCCTACAATGACAATGAGACCTTTGATGCTGAGAAGCACTTCAGAAGGTTTAAGAAGTACGACAGCTGGGATTATAAAGAGTATAAAGAATTCGTCCAAGACGGGTAAGTCACGTAATTTACGGTTTGTGTTCAGCAGGTTTTTGGGTCATTGTGTTTGTAAATGAATGTTTGCAGATGCGAATAATAATAAGATGTTTTGTTATTTTGCACTGCCAGCACAAGAACACCAGAGACGAGTGAAGAAGATCCCATTGGCTGGTTTGAGGTGGAGGACGACTGGAATGATGTGGACATCAAGTTGCAGCAGTGCAGAGTCTCTAAAGTACGCTTTTTTAAAATATTATGTAGTTGCTGGCTATTTAAACGAGTTGAGTACTAACCCTTCTCTCCCTTCCTTGTGTAGTTTCTGATGGTGAAGTTCCTGTGTGCTAGACAGGACTCTGCCGAGCGTCTGGGTGTCCAGCAGATGATTTTCAGTGGTTACCTGTGTCCAGACAGCGAGCAGCTAGAGGATGTAGAGGATGCGAGCACAGAAGGAAGCGGCTCAGGCCCGGTCACAGGCCTCATGCTCATGAAGAAAACCCTTTATTTCATCCAGCAGCTCACCAGAGACATGGTACATCCTCCAAGAGTTCAACCTGTATGTTCTCTTTTAAGAAAGAACTGTTGGATGAACTCTAGATTTACAAATTTCAGGTTAATTTGGAATTGTAAAGTTGCTCCTTGTTTGCTGTGATTGTGCTTTAGATGTTTCTAATGTTTGTATTTGAATGATGTTGCAGGATGTGTCTCTATCAAAGCAGAGGTCCCTGCTGGACTTTAGTGATCTCAACTTAAAGCTGTTTTGGGACTATTACAACTCGCTGCGATCTGTGTGAGTACTACTATTGGTCTCAAAAAGAATGTACTGTATAATATTTTTTTAATGAAAATAATTCATAGAACTTGGCCAATAAAATACTACATTATTTTAAATAATTAATTAAATATTTGTTTGCATTCATTTAATATATTTTGTTCCGTTTTGAATTCTAAATTATGTTATTATGTGTTTACTTTGTTAGTGTCCTATCTATTTATGTATTATTTTAATTAATTTAATGTAACTAATAAAATGAGAAAATGCACTATCATAATGTCATGATTTTCTGTCTTGATCTTAGTGAAGTTAAAGAGGCTGTGAAGACGCGTGTTCTCCTGCTTCAACTTCTCCAGAACTGCTTTCCAGTTCTGTCCATCCCTACAGATTCTCCGGTGCCTGATGTAGCCTCAGCATCGGCGTCTCCATCAGCATTTGATATGAGCCCTTCAGAAACTGCCGGAGAGCTCTACAGTCATTTGTGTCAAGGTTGGACTCCCATACACCACACATCCATATTCTGCTTGTCCTTTTCTGGGTCATGGGGAGCTGGAGCCAATCACAACACTTTTTAGCCTGAAGTCGATGCACACCCTGGATAGGTACACAACCAATCACAGAGCAGGACAAAACAAATCAAATCATCTTTATTTGTCCCTGTCGGGCAATTACGCAACTAAAGAAAGCAGCAGTTTAAGAAAAAATCAATTGAATAAAAAAAAAGTAGTAAAAGAGAAGTGCAAGGTCTACATATGTGCTGAAAGCTGTCCAAAAGAAGGTTACAAAAGAATTGGAAAAAGTTGCCATTAGCAAAGTCTTGAGACTTGAGTTCAGTAGCAATATGGCTTTCAATACAAAGGTCGAAAGTGTGCGTGTGATTGGTTGTTGATACGGGGTTTGTTTCTGGTTTTGGCCTGAAGATGCTGAGATGGGCTTCAGGTCCCTGGGATGCAAATATTTAAGGAATTAAGAAATGTACCTATTTTAAGAAGAAGTGTGATGTGTGTGACTTTTCTTGTTTCGTCACACATGCACTTGTTTTAGTTTTTGATGTGTGTTGTACAGTGGTGGACGGCCCTGAAGCCGAGACTGCTGTGGACAAAGCTCTGAGAAAGGAAGCTGTGAAGGCGATTCTCAATGGAGCTGCCATCTTCTACCCGGACAAACAGACCCGGAGAGACAAGCTCTTCCACATGATGGTCCGTCTGGGAGAGTGCATTCATATTTCTCAATTTTATTCATAGATTTGCTTAACTAAATGTTTTTACTTTACTTAGAAAAACATAACGGAGGAAAATCAACCTGAGTCTGTGAAGCTGACTTTCGAGTCACTCTGCAACTACTTCAGGTTACTTTTGTTTTACTTGCTTTTCTTTTTTTAACTTCTTCTTTTGCCCATAATTACTCACTTTTTCACTTTTTTTTTTCCAGTGATCAGGACCCTAAAGGTCTCCTTTTGCTGCCCCCTAAAGGAGCTCCATCTAACTTTGACATCACACCCATACTGACTGTGATGGACACGCTGATGATTGTGGCCACAAGAGAGGTTATCATCCTGACCCTGACAGTATATAGCCACACATGACGCCGCAGTGGTTAATAAAGTCTTTTTTTCTTCAGTGTGACATGTTGCTGTTGGAATCCGTTGGAGGGTCCATTTGGAGGGTCTTGCTGTCTCTGTTTTGGTCTCTACAGGCCAGTTTACTGTCCTGGTGCTTCCTGCAGCTCAAAGGAGGAACAGAGACCTCGGCTAATCTAGCCAGAGAAATCTTGCTGAAATGTGAGCATAAAATGAGCCAGTGATAAATTTGTTTCTGCCATGTTTGGAAGATTTACTTTATCGTCTCACGCTGCGTGTTAGGAAGTTTGTTTTTAGGTTAAAGCAATCATTGCTCCAGTATAAATCTGACAAAAGCAATTTAAAATGTGTGTGATGGAACCCTTAATACATGTTCTTCCTCTCGGTTGGTTAGATGTGGAGCAGTTCCTGGTTGGTACCATAGACTTACTGAGTCGTCTTATTCAACAATGTCTTGTATTGGACATCTCAGAAAAACTCCGCGGCTCCATCCTCGCCATGGCAACAAGACAGCTAGTAAGATTGGTTTTAAGGGTCTTATTTTTTTTTTTTTTTTTTTTTTAGTGTTATCTTCTGTTCTGAACTCACATGATCTCGCATGCAGTGTTTAGGGTGTTTATATAAATTCCATTATGTTAATCTAAAAAACCTTAGTCAACTTCTCAGGGGAGAAACTGCTTTTCCGGTCACATTTGCTCTCAAGAAAAATTGAGAAGAGATATTAGAAAAAAATGGAATAATTCAGTAGAGATATTAGAAAAGAAAATGAATAAATACCGTATATATTTATATATATATTGTATATCCAGTACATATACGTATATGTCTACATTAAATGTACAGTGTATGTATGCAAATAAAGTGAATTAAAATGGATGGGTAAACAACAACTAATAGTGAGGTAAGAATGTACAGGAATAAAGTGCAGAGAACAAAATTATTGCATGCAAAATAGTCATTGTTTTAAAAGTATTTAGACAGTTATTTAGGAGGTCTAATAAAACATGTCTAACTTTTAATAGTTTAAATATATATATATTTTTTTTTATTAAAATTAAGTTTAAAAGCACTTTTGTACTCAATAAGCTTTGAAAGTGATTACAGTACATGGATTTTTATCACACAAATAAATAATTCTGTGCCTTTTGTGTTTGCCACCGTTCTCCAGACGATCTTTCTGCTGGAGCTGTGTCCTCTCGACATCCCTCATTGTTTGCTGCTCAAGAGGTTTTACCTGCTGGCTGAGCTGCTGAAGAAACTGTCTAGTGACACAGAAGACATCCTCTCTAAGGTCTGCACACCACACACACACACACCGCACACTCTAAGTAATGTTATCACAGCTTAACTTCACTGTGCTGCAGATTGAGATGGAGGGATGTCAGCAAAGCCAGCAGCCTGTGGTGTTGCGCACATGGAACATGGAGTCGCCTCATAACTACGAGAACAGCAGACATGAAACGACAGTCTTTGTTTGTCCTGGAGCCACGTCCTTCGAGGTGGAGTTTGATGAGCGCTGTGAAACGGAGAAGAGGTTTGGAGATCTCTTACTCTAAAGTCCCACACTGATCTAAACTCTGGATTAACATACTTACTTTGGGTAGACAGACTTATTCACATCGTGTGTTTGGACTGTTTTTATTATAGATATGACTATCTGGAGTTTACTGATGCAAGAGGAGGAAAGGTGAGATACGACATGAAGGTCGGCACGGAGAAATGGCCAAAGGTAAAACATGCTTTATTCTATCGAGGTTCTTGGGATCAGCTTTTTCTTTTATTAACTTGTGTAATCGTATAGAATAAACATTTCTGGATATTAATTGCATACTCATGTGAATTATATTGTTAAAATTGGTGGTGCATGTAAAAACTGTAGTGAAATGATAATTAATTAATTTATTATATTATTTATCAGAATCAGAATCAGAAAAAACTTTATTGCCAGATTCCTAGGAATGTGTCTTGGTGTTGGTAGGTGGTGCACCACGACATACATACATTACACAGACGGGACATGACAAAAAACTTGTCAGTGCACGTCAGGGATAATTTATGGGGGAAATATACACACATGTAGTACAGGCTATTTACAGTTGATTATTTTAGGTGATAATCTTAAGACATGGTTATATTAATATTAACAATATTAAGGTTATTCTTAACCAGACACGCCAATATATCATCAAAGACGTGTTTATTTGATCAAAAACATTTGTTGTTAAATTTAAATTGAATTGAATTGACCTTGAACGTTTTGGAGTGTTTCCCATACAAGTCAGTGTAGTTCAGTTGTATGTGTTTCTATTGTTATCTCTGTCTTTTTTTTATTGATTTTATACTACATTCGAAGACATTTAATAGATGTAAAGTAGTATAATGTATGAATATATGTTTTTGTTTCGAACCTAAAACATTGTTTTCATTTTTTTCAACGTGGATCTGCTTGGGAAGATGGAAGTGTTTGTTGACTGAGGAACTAATACTAACAGCTTGATTTATTAGACTGAATATGAACAAAAATAAGGATAAAGTAAAAATAAATATGAATTTTGAATAATCTGAATTCTTTTTTTTTTTTTTCCCAGAAAGTAACTTTTAAAGCAGGACCCCAGCTGCAGTTTTTGTTCCACTCCGACAGCAGCAACAACGAGTGGGGCTACAAGTTCACAGTGACGGCTTACGGCCTGCCGGACGTCACCGTGTCCTGGACGTCTGACCTGCAGCTTCTGGTGGCGCGGCTGATGGGCCGTCTCGCCTCTCGCACCATGGCTCTCAAGTCCCCTCATGGTGAGGAGGACACATACATATTCAATTAAGACCCCAACTTATGATTATTAATAATCAGAACCAAACTGTAAGCAAAATAATCCACTCTTGTTTTAATGACAGAAATTATCAAGTTGTGTTTTTTTAGGTGCATAATTGGCCACTCCAGAATCACACGTTTTATTTTTATTAATGGGTGAAGAACTTTTTCATTTGTATGGGAATGCTGTGTCTGTAAAGCATATTTGAATTGAATGTGATTGATTGAGGGATATTAGACGACAGTTAAATTCAGAAAATATTTTAACAGATCTTATTAAGAATGTTTCTCCACAAAGGTTCTTGTCTTTACCAGAAGTCAACGCAAAAGATTGTATCTCACTTTTAGAAGTTCTGTTGATATATTGTGTGTCTATTACTATTTATTGTCAGTTAAAAAGTTTTGAATTGTTCTGAAATGTAAATATTTTGAACAACAAGAACCATATTGCCATTCATTTAGCCATTGTTGCTAAGATGGCGGATGAATGCTAATAAAAAACTAGTTATTAATATTTAGTAAGTTTGAGTATTATAGTGTCCTGTGCATTGTGAACAGTCTGATCTGGAATGATGTCTTCTTTAAGAGACCCGAGGTGTAAAGGAGTTGCCCGCTGGTGTCATGAACCACGTTCTGTCTTCTCCTCTGTGGAAGCCCGTGTTCAGACACTTCTTGAGCAGCTCTGCTCCAGAAAAAGACTCCGCAATCATCGGCCCAGATGCCCAGGTACGACTACAAACTTTAGTTTCCAAGTTTCATTGACTTTGAGTATTTACATTTGTGCAATTTGTTGTCCTGTAGGAGGTGCCTTTGTCCTCAAAAGATGACGTGGTGTTGTTCCTGAAGGATTTTGCGAACTGGGATCCTTCTGAAGTGTCTAGTGTGGACAGGACGGATCTTATGAAAGCCCTGATGGTGTCTTGTAAGAAGCAGGCAGTTAGGAACGAGATTGCCTCCGGTTCTAAAGTGGATCAGGCCATCAACGCCACGTGGGCAGCAATGGTGTATCACACTCCAGCTCTTCACCACAGCCTCAAGAGTTTCGGTAATACAAGAAAAGCTCAAACATGTTTTTTACGCTCTAAAGGAATCAAAATGTTACAAAATGGACTGTGCACCTTTATTCTATTAATATAAATAAAAAAGTGTGTGTATATATGTGAAAAAAGACCAGAAAATAGTGTGGTGCCGTACAGTCCAAAAAATACAGTATTACCATTTATATCAGGATAATTGATTTATTTTTTTATTTATTTTTTTACAAATTATCACAGCCTCTGTCATGATTTTTTTCGCCACATTTTTATTTTCTTCATTTTCTACATTAGTTGCTACAAATGGCCAAAGCAGCCTCAGTGATGATCTGATGGAGGTCTACTCGCTTGCAGATGGCATCCGAACGTGGATGGTTAGTATGAGTCATGATAAGAGTTGGTTTTGCAATTTGTTTGGCTCATTTCATCCACTCTTTTGATGCCAGTTGGAGATGAAGCAGCGGTACCTTATGATTAAAATGAACACACCGGAGGAAAAGACCGAAGAACCAAATGAAGTCACAATGGAGTCGTTAGGTAGGCATTACTGTGACAAGCCACACGTAGACTTGCCTAACCATTCATCTTGTTCTTCTTTTGTTGTTGTCATTTCAGCTGACGTCTGCATCAGTAGAAGCTTGTTCCTTTTTCAATTCAGTTCAGGTGGAGGAAGTTCTCAAGAGTCTTATGGTAGAGAAGAAGCTTGTGCAGCTCCTCTTCAGCGATCGGCTTCCACATCAGAAGGAGACTTCCAGCCTTGCTCCTCACCCTCCATGTCCCAGACCCCTGAAATAGCAGGAGCAGAGATGCCTCCAGAATCTGGTCCTTGTGAGAAGCTGCAAGATCAGCAGTTCTCCTCTTCGGTGGATGTGGGATCTTCCAGTAATGTCAGTACTCAGGGTGCAGCCGGCTCTTCAGAAAGTCTTCAGTCCCAACCAGGAGAGCCTGCGTCTCCCCTAGTCTTCCCACGCAAAGCTCCTTTCAGCCGGGGACGCTTGAGACTGCTCTCCCTGCGCTCTATGGAGGAGACCCGCTCCGCACCTCCAGTTAAAGAGCGTTTCCCAATCCTCAAGCACATAGTCAACTTTATGAAGGACATCGTCATCAGTGAGACCAGGTATGATCTGAGTAGTTTACAACGGAAGAACAAGTGGGACAATCGTTCCTCTCACACAAAACTGCTCTTGATGTGTGTGTGGTGCAAAATAAAAACGTCTGATTGTAAATACGTACAATACTGTATTTAGAACTAAATCCTCTAAATCTGTTATCCATTTTACTACAGTATTCCCTTATTATATTCACTTTTTTCTGCAATCTGTCAGAATCCTATTTTCACCATGGAAGCCCATTTTCACCTCTAAATTAAGGATTGTGACTTTTCTTTTCAGAGTTGCATGTCACATGCTCTTGAATATTTAATTTTAATCTCAGAATTAAAGAATTCCGCTGTCATTTTTAAACCTGCGATTCAAGTAGGAATTGAATGGCATTCAAATTTATGGAACCATATTGGAAAAACACATGAAATATAATTTAAAAATATACTTGTCAATACGTAATTGAAAATTATATTTTATAACTGCACTGCATATAACAGTTAGTTACATACTACAGTTATATATTTGTGTTATATGTATAATAACATTGTCAGTCAAAAGGCATTTTATCTGATGCGATCCACATTTAGATCATCTAATGAGGCTTTTCCTGCTCTCTGTGCAGCGTTATTCAGACTCTGGTTCTGAAGAAGGCCCAGGTGGTTGGTGTGTGTGAGGTTCTGGACATCGTGCAGCAGTGTGTCCTCACCTTAGGAAAGCCACACTTCTTCCAGGCTCCCTGCATTCTGTTTCTCCAGGAGCTGTTGGCCTGTCAGAAAGATTTCACCAAGTACGTCCTCATGACCGTCACATGTAAGGTTCTGTTGTGATCTCTCTCTGCTCCTCCTCAGCTATTTCTCCCAGTTGGCCAGCAGTGGACGGGAGTCGAAGGAGCTGGTCAGACACTCGTATCACCTGCTGGTTCTCCTGCTAGTGCAGGCGGTTCAAGGGTTCAGCGCCCTAAATGACAAGTGGGTTCATACCAGATTGCTCTGTTTGGTTTGAGTTTCAAATCTCATTCTTCTTGTTTTGGGCTTTAGGACGCTTCTGCCCGCGCTGTCCTGTGTGCAGACGTGTCTTCTGCATTTGCTTGATGTGAGCTGGGAAGCCGAAGACCTGCCGCTGTTTCTAGACATCAGGCTTCCTGACCTTCTGCTCAACATGTCTCGGGAAAACATCAGTGTGCACGACATTGCTATCAGGTGAGAGAAGTGATCGACGTCTTTATCAGTATTTTAGGTTAATTTATATAGAACAATAATGCAAACAAATTGGAAAGATTTTGCGAGTTCTATTTGTAATTTCCAGGTGGTCAAATTCCTATCTGTTCCAGTTCTATTTGTAATTGCCTGTGTTCGCAAATTCCTACCAATCAACATCAGGGGGAGGAGTCTAGATGCACAAAATACACCTTGTATATTGTCGAGTTTTAAAGTCGCAAACGATTACTTTGCCACTACACTTTTTTTGAATCTCCATGCCCATCACGTAAACACAATTGCCAATGCAATTTGCAAAATAATTTGAATTTTGCTCATGTTCAATGTTGAATTTTATTTTACTTAAGTTTTATATGTGTTTAATTGTTTTCTTTGATATGATGTAGCCAGTGGACGGAGGAGGATGAGATTGCTGATTACGAGCGGAACTCTGAATGGATGGAAGAGTGTGAGAACGGCATGTTTGAGAAGTGGTTTGACAAAATCAGTCAGGCCTCAGTGGAGGAAAAGAGAAAGGTACAAGCGTCACAACAGAAACAAGCTGCTCCTCGCAATTAAATTGATGGTTGTTCTAATCTATGCTTAGGGGAAATGTATCTGAAGTGCTGATTGTGTAAGTTATCAAAGAAATATTTGATTGCAATTCCAATCAAAAGTTCTCCAAAGCAACATTTCCGGACTGACTTTATTCTCCCCTCCAATGAGGTCCAGGTGGCGGCAATCACCTTGCTAGGAGCTTGGGAGTGAGAGAAAAACACTGCGCATGCACTCACCCACACGCGTACACACACACACACACACACACACACCACAACATCAAAACAAAAAGATTACGTCCTGGTACGTAACATCTTCAATGATAATCCATCTGACCCAGACGAAGAAGAACTTAAATGGAACTTAAAAGAAAACGCAAACGTGGCTTCTCACAAACCTCATGACCGAGTTTGATCGGCAGCTAATGCTCCCTCCGCAATCCCTTACGAGGAGCACAGTAATGCGGCACACCTTAGGAGCGAGATTAGCTGCAGGTGCCGGAATTGTCCATCTCAGTGCTCCTGTGCCGCCAGCAGGGGGAGCTAAGCCACAGGATCACAACAATTTACCATTTAACAATTTAACATTTCTTTACGTACTCCATTTCTTTTTTGTTTCAGAAATATTTTTTTATTAGATTATAATATAAATTATACATTATCTAAGATTTTGTCATGATTAAAAAACAAAAACAGATCTCAGTAAATTATCACAAAATGTATAGTAATTCTAGTACGTATAAGTAATATAGTTGGTTATAATATTCTGTTTTTCTATTAAATAATTTGTAATACAATATGCATTTTATTATAATGGTACAAAAAGGCGGGTTTCATAAGCTTTTATATTTGCTTATGCACAGAGTTTCCCATGGCTCTTATATGTGGTCATTTCCTTTTTCATCAAAGCTTTGCAAAAGAGAGCTTTTTTTTCTCTTACCGTTGCAGTAGCAGTTACATTCAGAATAGCTTGATATACTTTTTTTTTTTAAATGAAGATGCTTTTCATTATTTGTAATCTTCTAGTAGGAATCTATTCATTTCTTATGAGTGTGTATACTTGGAATTTGATGTTTATGCCAAATGATGCTGGTTCTAATATAATCCATTGATTTTGGATGATTACAGATGCACATGTTTATTGCAAGATACTGCGACCTCCTGAATGTTGAGATTTCCTGCGACGGTTGCGAGCGCATCGCCCCGTGGCATCGCTACAGGTGCCTGCAGTGCACAGACATGGACCTGTGCAAAACCTGCTTCCTCAGTGAGTCCTAATCTGAAGCTTTACCTTGTGTATTTATGCCTGCATGGATTCATCATTTTTAGCACATTTCTGTCACATTTTAAGGACTTTATCATTTCGTTCAGGTGGTGCTAAACCAGAAGGCCATGAAGATGACCATGAGATGGTGAACATGGAATACGCTTGTGACCACTGCCAAGGGCTTATCGTGGGCAGCAGGATCAACTGTAACGTCTGCGAGGATTTCGACCTCTGCTTCGGCTGTTACAATGCCAAAAAGTATCCAGATAGGTGGGTAGTAGACACGAGGTGATGCCCACCTCAGCAGTATGTGGTTTTCTTTGTTGTCCATAGGGAATCATCAGGCTCTGTTCTCTCCTCTAAATCCTCTTCTCTCACAGCCACTTATTTTATGTTTATTTTAATTACGTTCATAATTCTGCGCTTTGATACCAATAATCGGCATCCTGGTACAGATACCGTATATTCACTATCAATATTGATTTCTGCCTCAAAGCATCTAACTTGAGATGTTCCTCCGATGTAATCTGTAAATAAGATTAATATCTTCTCCTGTATAGATGATTCATGTAGTTTCATAGTCTCCAATTAACCTCTTCTCTGTACATATACATTCTGTATATTTTCAACTTATAACTTACTGCTTAGTACTTCTGGTTAGACATAAGCTGCATTTAGTTGCCATGTACTTGCACATGTGTAATGACAATAAAGTTGAATCTAATCTAAAGTACTCACCCTAAAAGCCTGGTCTTGCACTTTTGCAGGTTGACTACTGATGCTGCAGAATGTCTTAAATTTAGTCTGTTTTGTTATCTTTTTTTCCAGTCATTTGCCCACTCACCGAATCACCGTATACCCCATGGTCACCATCCGCATCAGTGACCGCCACAGACTCATCCAGCCCTACATTCATAACTATTCCTGGCTTCTTTTCGCCGCGCTCTCGCTCTTCACTTCCGAGTTGGTCAGTGAGAAAGAGCAGGACGGAGAACGTCTGGATGACATCACGCTCGGACACGCCGGCGCTCTGCAGAGCCGATGCTCTGACATCATCAACCAGTGTCTGCTCAAGGGCCAGACGGGGAAAGGTACTTATCAAGCACATCAAATGACTCCTGATTACATAAAAAGATAATCATTTATAATATATACATTCACACATACTGTAAATAGATAGACACCCAATTTGTGAGTTTCTATCCATTATGCTTTAAGATTTTTTAATTTGCATCTGTTGTATAATTTCTGTAGTCGAAATATAAGAATTCATAAGAATGTTTGGCCTTTTACTAAGCATTATCTAGTAAATTGTTTTTGCTAAATGCGCTAAAGTTGTATTGCGTAAGGTCAGTTTCTGCAATAATTTGTACAAACCATAAAGAAAACAATTTGTTAAAAAATGTGAGTTTTTGATATATAGTTTGAGTCACATGACTGTATTCTGTTAGGTTCGCTGTCACGGTCTTTGTCCTTCCAGGTCTGAGGTCCTCAGCTCTGTTGTCCTTGCTGTCCGTCAACGAATCCACCACCGAGAGTGAACTGTGTCCCGTCACCCCCGGCTCGTCTCAGGACATCAGCATCACGGACACGCCCTCTTTACCCAGCAGCACCACGGCCATCTGCTCACCGCCGCCACCGCGAGACAAGGTCCGTTACTGATTTACCATACACTAAGGAACACTTACAGTCCTTGTTTTTTTTTTTTTTTTTTTTTTTTTCCATTTTTCTTTTGTGTGCCTTTTTTTCTGATGCACTATAATTCTGCAAATTGGTTTTACTTACCAAAATGTGATACACAAAGCTCACAAAGCTATGGCAAGCCAAATTTAAATCTCCATGATTAATCTAAATGAGTTCTTAATCAATGTTGAAACATCTGTGTACTATTGTGAACAAACAATGAAAAAGTTTGTTTTTGAAAGTTTTCTTTTGCTTCGTGATTCTGATAAGGGTGGAAGATTAGAAAGGTTAAAAAAAAGAAGTTTGTGGAAGGCGCACCTTAAAAATATGTGCCTTGTACTTTCTAGAATAATACACTGTCTATCTCAATATCGTATTTATTCTTATTTTAGACATTAACCCAAAAGCAGCAGCCAGAACCAGAGAGCGAGGAGAAAAGGAAGCTGGTCTCTCAGGACACGTTGGACTCATCCAGCACTAGTAAGACGCCGTCTGTGTCCAGTGAGGACATGCTATCCCCAACAGGACATGGAGCCAGAGGTGAGGACAGTCTCCGTTTGGTCCAGCAATGATTTGCTTTCATTGATTTGTTCTTCATCTCTCAGCTGTAGAGTCCAGTGGCGACATGATCACGTCCCCTGCGTCGGAGAACATGGAGGCTTATAAGGACCGTGAGAAGACCACCAGGGGTCCCGTACAGGAGCATGTTTTTGCTGAATGCTCCAGGGAGAGAATTCTGGGATTGTTGGCAGCCATGTTACCCGCAGCCAAACCGGTAAAAAGTATTCTTAGAACTGGATTTGTGGGGTTTTTTTTTGGTTATTTGATGATGCTTACAACAAGGCCATTGTGTTGAGATGTCCATTGCATCTCAGAACTTTATTAATCTTTGAATGGTCTTGTAGGGCTGCACGCTGTCTCTGTCCAGCCTGAGTCCCATTCTGCCGCTGCTGTTCAGAGTGGTCATCTCCAATGCCGGCTGTCTGAACGAGACCTACCATCTGACTCTGGGACTTCTGGGGCAGCTTCTGTTGAGGATTTCCCCCGCGGACGCTGATGCTGCAGTTTCTGAGGCTCTGACCGACAAGTTTGAGCTTCTGGCTCCAGGAGATGGAGCAGCGTTTGCAGTTCCAGGCTGGAAAACCACTCAACTGCTCTTCAGTCTGGGCGCCGTGTGTCTGGACAGGTAGTTTACATTTTGATTACGCTAATGTTTAACTTAAAAAATAATGTATAAGTGTATAAGTCACTATGGACAAAAAAGCAGCTATAGAATATCTTAAAATCATTGAACATATTTAATATTGTTTTTGATAAACTTTTTTTAATCATATTTTTTTTCTGTTACATTTTTTCCTTAAAACAAAACAATCATTTGCTCAACTAATTTTTGACAGGACACGGAAAAAGCTAAAATGAAAATTTTATGAAAAACTTTTTCAAATTCTATTAGATTAATCTGAAATTTATGACTTTTCATCTGAAAACATTTTTTCTGCACCTAATTTATACATTCAATTATTCAATAAAAACAATCCATAATCAAGCAATTTAATACCTTTTTGCATAGATTTGTTTGTCGACAAAAAGTTGCCAGAAGAATTAAGGATGATACAATACAATAATGTCTATCACGGTAACAAATAATGTAACATATCAATGTAATTTAGTTCAAGTAGCACATTTTTTCATGTGTGCACAAGTATTATATCAGTATCTTTAACTTGTTTTGATTATTTTTGTTTAGTTTTAAATTGTGTTGCTAATGACAGTTTAAGGTATTATATTTTGGACCTATGTTACTAGATTACCGGTAGTTTACATTTTCTTGCAATTTTTAAAAAAATGTAATTAAATTATAAGAATTGCGCTTTTCAATACATTTATTATCAATACACAATTTTGTGAACCACTGTATATGAATTTAAAAGGCCTTGTTTTACGTCCTCAAGTGTTCCATTCTTTTCTTGTTTGGTTTCAGTCGGATCGGTTTGGACTGGGCCTGCTCAGTGGCCGACATCTTGAGGAACCTGAACGTTTGTTCTCAGTGGAGCGCAGTGGTTGCGTCTTTCACGGACCACTGCATCCATCAGTTACCGCAGCATCTGAAGAGAACCGTCCTCTTCACGCTGCTGGTGCTGGTGGGCTTCCCGGAGGTACAGTCCTGCAGACGCTTCCTCTACACGTGTACTTCAATGGCCTTGACATCTTTATACGAGTTCTTGATCTGCCTGTTCTGCTTTTTTGCCTTGGTGCTAGGTCCTTTGTATGGGAACTCAGGCTGTGTTCTTAGACAACGCCAACGAGCGGCACAACATGATTCTGCTCAAACACTTCACGGAGAAGAACCGCGCTGCTGTGGTGGACGTCAAGACCCGTAAGAGAAGGACAGGTACGAGGACTAGTATTCTGAAAACCATTGACAATACAAAAAACACTACAATTTTTCTTTGCTTTGCAGTTGTTTCTGATATTCATGTTTGTGTAAAGCGTTGTTTTTTATTTTTTCACACACATCTATATAAAAAAAGAAAGACCAAAAAAAAACACTGCACACATAAATAAACATAACCATAAATAACACTGCAGAACATTATAGTGGATTGTGCCGTGTTGTGATGCGTGCAATGGCTGATTTAAAACTTTTTGCCTTTCCCATATTTAAATGCTTATGTAAATGGTCCAGTAAAAAGTTTAAATCAGAGCTGGTCAATGATCTTGAATGAAGAGCAGAACATTACATGTTGTTGTGGCAGTAGCTGAAAGTAAATGTGGAGCCATTAAAAAGGAAAACATTTCTACAATTTTCACTTTTCCCGATTGAGGCAAACTTATGATGTTCAATGTATATCTATAAGGCAATTCAGACTTGTGCTTTTTTTTTTTTTTTCTCAAATCTGTAAAAATCATTTTTTTTTATCACTGTTTTTCTTCTCTTTGGTCCAGTGAAAGACTACCAGTTGGTCCAGGCGCATGAGTCTCACTCTGACAGACAGGACGTGTCTCCGACCTCGGCTCACCTGACCCACTATCTGAAGAACTTCACCTCCATTGTGAGTCACCTGCTTCAGGTGGGAGTGGAGAGCAGTACCCAGGATGCTGTGGAGGCCACGTGGGTGCTCTCGCTGGCTCTTAAGGGACTTTACAACACACTGAAGGTAAAAAACAGGAAGAAGCTAAATAAAAGCCCCAAAACTGTTTTATAAACTAGATCAGGTTGGCTTTCATACAATCAGTTTAGAAAACATGTTCATGCATTCTGTTTGTTCACCTCAACACTTTTGGAGAAAATAATATAATAATAATAATATAATAATAGTAAAACTGCACAGTTGCACTTTTTACCTAATGTTCTTTTCGCACCATTTATTTGTATCTTTTATTTTTCCGTATTCTGTTTTTTTTTTTTACCCTGTCCTTTTTTTGTACTGTGTTCTGCTAAAACAGACATTTTGCCTCAGAGGAATAAATAATTTATTCATTAATAATGATAATAATAGTAATAATAATAATAATAATAATAATACATTTAATTTATAGCACCTTTTGAACCTCGAGGTCGCCGTACAATTATAAAAAAAATAATACGTACGCACAATGCACAATATTCCAGTAGACTATTGTAGAAACCTGTTTTGTCTTCATTTTGAAATATTGTAGTATGTATTATATTTTTATATAATTGTAAAACCCTTACATTCATAATCAAACGTGTGTGTTTAATTGCAGTGTGTGCATTTCTCTGATTTCAGAAGCACGGCGTGAATCAAGTCCAGGCGGCAATTCAAGACTCCAGTTTAATGCAGCTGTTAGTCCGTAAATGCAGCAAGGGCACAGGCTTCAGCAAAATGTGGCTCCTGCGAGACTTGGAGATCCTGTCCATCATGCTTTACTCCTCCAAGAGAGAGATCCACTCAATGGCCGAAGACACTGACACGGAGACGGATGGAGAGAAAGAGAGGGAGAAAGAGCAGGATTCAGACCACTCCAGTTGCTGCGCTGATGATGCTGATCCTAATAGACCAGATCCACTGGAAGGACTGGATGAAGAGACTAAGATCTGTTTCCAGGTCAGAGGTCACACACTTTACCCCTGAAGTTTAGTGTTTGTTTAGTGTCTTTTTTCACTAGTTAAGCACTTTATTTTCTTTTTAAAAATCCGTGTGTGAATTTGATTTTAGCCACTAGCACGAAAGTGTTACCCATTTTTCCACATTTCTACTCAGGAACAATTACAACTAACCGGAGGTGTGTTGTTTTTATGTAGCAGAAAAAAGAAATAGAGTGCAGTGGCTTTATAACACTGGTATTAAAACAAACAAAATACAATAAAATGAAGAGAATTTGTGTGTGTTATTGAAAGGTTGTTGAACTGTTATTGAGAATGTATTGAAATGTATGAATTTGGTGAAACCGTGAGATATATTTTGAAATGTTTGAATACTTTTTTTTTTAGATTACCCATGATGCCCTTAACGCTCCGCTGCACATATTAAGAGCCATGTATGAGCTTCAGATGAAGAGAACCGACTCTTTCTTTCTTGAGGTGCAAAAGCGGTAAGTGACCGTTCCAATTATGACAGAAATTCTTTTTCTCTACATATTTAAAGACATTTTTAAGTGTTTATGTCTATCACTACATGTACTAATTCGGGGGGAAATGCCCACTCAGGAACACATGATTTTAATTTGCAAATAATATCTGCATTAATCCCACAGATTTGATGGAGACGCCATCAAAACCGACGAAACGATTCGCACCTTGGCGCAGAAATGGCGACCGTCTAAAAGACCTCGATCGGAGGAAAGAAGCACCAAGGCCGTTGATACAGATATGATCATCGTGCCCTGTGTGGTAGGTCCACAATTAACCGCCTTCACCTTCAATCCCTTCTTCACTTCTGTCTTCATCCTCAGTCTAAACCCACCCGATGTGAGAAAGCCGCAGAAGAAACCAACATCGTCACCCAAAAGCTCATCACGAACACGGAGAGCGACCTGCAGCTGAGTTACGCCAAGCAGCGGCGCACCAAGAGCTCCGCCCTCCTGCATAAGGAGCTCAACGCCCGCAGTAACAAAGCAGTGCGTCAGTACCTGTTCAAGGTCAACGAGGCCATCGCCGTCCTCTACGCCCGCCACGTGCTAGCCACACTGCTGGCCGACTGGCCCTGTGGCGCTCCTATCAGAGAGGAAGACCTGGAGCTGAGCGGAGCATCTCACATGGCCTACATACTCGACATGCTCATGCAGCTGGAGGAAAGACCCATGTGGGAGAAGGTGAGACGTCTGCAATGTCTTTGACTCCATTGGATTAGATCATTGTCCTCCTACTATAGCTCACAATCAGGAAGGTCATACGTGTCTTGCCAAATGGAAGCCTGTAGGTGATTTGTCATGCCGTGTTTAGATTTTGCAGAAGGTTTTAAGAGGCTGCAGCCAGAGCATGCTGGGTAATCTGTCACTGACCGGGTGTCAGTTTATGGAGGAGCCTGGAATGGCCGTTCAGATTCGGGAATCCAAGCATCCCTACGACAACAACACCAACTTTGAGGTGAGGGTCTAACATGTTTTGCCTTTCATTTCTGACGAGTTGTTCAAGAAAGCGGTTACTTCTTTTGCTAGGACAAAGTGCACATCCCTGGAGCGATAGTCCTGTCGGTGAAGTTTGATTCTCGATGTCACACCGAGGAAGGATGCGACGAGCTCCTGATGGCCAGCAGCAGTGACTTCCTGCAGGACCTGCACACGTTCAGCGGTTCTCACCAGAAATGGACCGACTTTGAGATTCCAGGTCTGTAAAAGCGGCTTGAGTTGCATAAATATTCAAATTCAACTTTAAAATTTGTCAAACAACCCAAGGGCGGAATGAAATCCACCTAGTTGTGGATGACAACAAATAGTTTTGCAGAGTTTGGAAAGTGAAGCTCGGACTTAGTTAAACCGACGTAGAGGTGATGAGGCGATGAGAACACTTTTTGCAAAATCTTAATTTCATGAAACAGTTACTGTAGTTTTGTGTAATCGGCTCAAAAACTTGGGCGGTGCTTATATTTACGTTCATATTAGGTATGAGTGAGTATGTGAATGTGTTTGTCTGTGTGTCTCACTCTGCGAATGGTTGGCCACCAATCCAGAGTGTGTATCCTGCCTCCGGCCCTAAGACGCGGAGATAGGCGCCAGCTCCCCGCGACCCTGTAAAGGATGAAGCAGTAGAAGATGACTGACTGACTGACTGATTTGAAATGTGTGTATATAACCCCCCCCCCCATAATTGTGGAAAAATGGGTGAAAAATACGCGAATAAGCATTCCCCCCCCCCATTTCAAGTCAGGAGCAATTACTTCTAACTGGAAAAATGTTGTCTTTAAGTAGCAAAAAAAGAAATGCAGCACAGTGCCTAAATAACATGAAAGAAATAACATAATATAAATAATAACTAAAATATGGGTAGCACGGTGGCGCAGTGGGTAGCGCTGTCGCCTCACAGCAAGAAGGTTCCAATTGTGACTCGTGGTGTGAGTTCGAGGCCGGTCGGGGCCGTTCTGTGTGGAGTTTGCATGTTCTCCCCGTGTTTGCGTGGGTTTCCTCCGGGTGCTCCGGTTTCCCCCACAATCCGAAAAACATGCGTTTCAGGTTAATCTGGCCTTGTGTGGGTGTTTGTGAGCGTGTGTGGTGTATATGCCCGGTTGAAGTGGACACTGGCGCAGATTGGTTGCCGCTATTTCTCCGGGCAAAAGGATGGTGTGCATGGTGTTCCTCATTGTTAGAGGCGCTTTGAGAAGACTTGTAAAGAAGACTTGTAAAGCGCCGTTCAAATAAAAATTAAAAGCATTATTATTATTATTAATAAAATACAAAAAAATGAGGAGAGTAATAGAAGTATTTTTAAAAAATATAAAAATACAAACATTTTGTACAAAGCACTTTTTACAAAGAATTGTACATTTTTGCCAGTTTAGTTGTTTGTAATTTTTTACAAAGTGCCTGAAAAGTCATGGGTGTGCTTATATTTGCGTAAATATGGTAGATCATAATGCATTTTTTAATTTTTTTCCCAGGGGACACGATTTACTACAAGTTCATATCAGACATGAGTAACACTGAATGGGGCTACAAGTTCACAGTGACCGGTGGCCACAGAGGACGATTCCAGACTGGTGTGTGTTTCATCTCATTTCAATATCCACTTCCATTCTGTTTCAGCTGATGTTCCCCTATGTTAAAATTTTATTTTCCATGCAATAATGAGCTGATTCCTTTTCCAGGGTTTGAGATCCTGAAGCAGATGCTGGCTGATGAGCAGGCTCTCACTCACTTGCCATTGGCCGACATCTGGGAGTGGCAGGTGGGCGTGGCCTGCCGCCAAACAGGAAGTCAGAGGCTGAAGGCCATTCACCTGCTGCTCCGGATTCTGCAGTGTCCGTCTCAATGGTGCTTTTCTTGCCCACTGTTTGTCATACAGTTCTGTAGTAGATGATCTAGAACCTTGGGGATCAGGGTCGGGTCACTTTTCACCATTTATTACATATTATACTTAATCAAGTCACTTTTTGTTTAGAAGAACGATTGTTTTTTTTTTTTTTTTTTAGAACGCACATTTACAGTCTATTTTCCTCAATTAAAGTGTTTGACGAGACCAGGATGCGTAATCTGCGGACTCATGTTGGTGTGTGTGTTTCAGGGGTTGCGACCTCACCCTCCTGCAGCCGCTGTGGCAGCTCTTCACTACAATGGAAAGTGGTTTGAGTCAGGACCCCACCAGCGTCACCGTCCTCCTGCCGCTCCATCGAGCCCTCACAGAGCTGTTCTTCATCGCTGAAGCCAAGGCCATGGTACGTCCCCCTACACCCAGTCCTAACACCCTTTAGTTTGATTTGTAGTTAAGTGACTGGCCACCAGGGGGAGCTTCACTGACTTTAGGCTGATTTACTTAAGTAGTACCGTATTTACGCAAATATAAGCACCCGTTTTTTTTTTTTTCCTCCAATTTTAGTGGCTCAACAACTTGCGGGATGCGTATAATTGTCAATTTCAAATATGCACGGAAATATTTTCTCGGTCATTTTTTCTCATTTCATTTGAGGAGCCTGCTACACAGAGAAACATGACTGTTCTAATATTTACGTCTAACAAAAATGTAGCTCAGTCAGCAATAGTCTGGCATGCAAAAACCCATGGGAGCCTAAAGCCTTACTGAGTGAGCAGCCAAGTGTAGTTCCAGTTGCTATAATAGATTATTTTTGATTTTTTTTTTAAGCGTCTTTGAAGTGATTTGTTAAATAAAAAAAGAAAAAAATACTTAAGTATTTAAAAAACATAATTTAGCCAGAAATGTTAAAAAAATACATTTTTGAAAAATCAGGAGGGTACTTATATTCATGGGGTGCTTATATTTGCATACATTATGCATACAAATTATATTTAATTATGCAGCTACCTTTTCCACAATGTTATCTGCTACAAGGAAAGGGAGTCATGTTGCTTATTGGCTGCTAAATATTTTCTTTACGGCCAACAGAAACGTCTTTTCTTGTGCTGTATGATTGTAATGATGAAAATGTTATTGTAATTTCCTTTTTTGTGGTTGGTTGGTTGATTAATTAATTTATTTATTCCATCTTTCACATCAGGAGCAAGATGTTCTTGAGGAGTATCTCCTCGCTCTCACCACCAATGAACAATTAGTGGTGAGAACTGAACAGGTGCGTGCGTTTTTCAAAGTTTTGCTCAATGGTTTCTTCTTCTCCTTCTCATGCTCTTTACTTAACTTTGTTTTCCTTCGTTTCTATCGCCCAGGCTCTGAAAAACATTGCAGCCATCAGCCTGGCCATTAACTACCCTAACAAATCCACCAAGCTGCTCCAGCCCTGAAGAGCGACGCAGGAGAACCGCATCCACTGTACCCTCATCCAGGTCGCTTCTTTTTCACAGTAGTCTTCATTTTTACTCACTTCTGGACGTGGTTCGCCGTCTACGCTTTCACGCTGAGAAATTGCCAAATTTTTTGTTTTCTTTCACCATGTATTTTTTTTTTTGAAAATCCTCTTTAAGACAATCGACTACAGGAGTCATGAATTCAGTTTGTTCAGGAGGTTTTTGTAGAGTAGCATCTTGTTCTTCCGAGGCTGACTCGGATCCCAGACTTCTGACACGTCAAGAGCTTTTGAGAAATCTGACGTCACGCCGCGTCGTTCCATCCCAAAGCTGCGACCTTTAGTGGTCCGACTGACCTTGAGGTGGGATTCGCTGTGTAGTCTTAAACGGCGACACTGATAATTGGAGGATGTTTCTATAGGAATCGTTGACCTCAAGTTTAGATTAAAGAGGATTAACACTTTATTCATATCCATTCATATTGGCTATTGTATCACAAGGACAATAATGAGCCATAAATGCCTTTTGCTGGTGAGATGAGAAGCTTTGAAAGCCGCTCGCACTTCACAAGTTTGTTTTACAATCGTTGTTGCCAATTTCGTTTCAAGATTTAATTTTGGTTTTTTTTTCAGACGACAAGTCTCGTCTTTTCTTTTATTCTTTTTATTGTAACAAATCAATGTGTGCATTGATTGCTGAAGCGTGTAGTGAATATTCATGCCAAAGAGTTCTTAACGCATCTAGTGGTGTGAGGTGGAGAAGATGAGGGGCTGATGTCGGGGTCTTCGGTTTCAAACTGTTTACCTGAAGTTTCAGATCTTAAACTCTGATGTGCCTACGTTTAAATGAAGCAATCTTAATTTAATCTTCATATCCTTAGAAAGCTCCTCTTCCCAGATATATTTTTAAGAGAAAAAAAACTAGTTTATTTGGAATTGCTTTTTTGTTTCTTTTGTTTTAATGGTCCAGGCCATCAGTTGCTTTGATTTTGACATGAATGTATATAGTTGTGAATGTCAATAATATACAAATTTATATAAAAGATAAAATCCTTCACGACAGGCCTTTGTGTTTAAATACTGACATGCTAATGTCTCGTGTCGTTGAAGATTTTTTTTTTTTTTTAGATACAGCAAAAAATGCTGTTAATTGTTCAGTTTTTATTAAAAAAATCAAGACACATTTATTTGTTTGATTTTTCATTTAATGAAGCATCACTGAGAACGGGACATTCCAGGACGAGCAAAAAAATGAATGCAATTCTTGTTTATTAGTTTATCTCGTTTGAAGGTTAACATTGTAGTATTAGTTGTATTTGTTTAATAATTCAAATAGTAGATAAAAAAAAGCCCCCCCCCCCAAAAAAAAAAAAAAAAACACCCATAATTTTATCTTTAAAAAATAAATCAAAAACAATTTGGAAAAATGCTTTTAGTTTCATCCATAATATGGGAGTGGCAGGTGGGTGTGGCCTAACAACAAACAGAAAATCTATTCGCCTGCTGCTCGGGATCCTGCTGTGTCATTGGTGTAGGTCATTGGGTCACATCTGTTTTGTTAAGTTCTCTGACAACTTTTATGAACTAAATATTTATTTTATTTACTGTGTCAATTGTGATGATTTGATGGATTTGCATAATTCCAGTTTGGTACCTGACTTGTTGTTTCCATAGAAACCGTCACAAATCAGGATGATTTGCATGATTCTGCAGTTGGATAATCAGATGGAGCCGTGCTTAGGAAAAAGACGGATGCAAATGTTCACCTGCCAGCTGAAGAGGAACAACGTGAAATAACCTTATTTCATAGTGGTTGAGGAGTCAGGACTCCATCAGTGTCATCGTTCTCGTCCACCCAATCAGTATAACAATCATCAAGCTGTATAAAAGACAGTTTATTTCTTTCGAGCAGCGAAAAGAGGAAACAAGTGCCGCCCACTGCTCCGATTTTGCGTGCGTCTTCACCGGATAGTTAAATGCACAGTGCAATTTCGCCCTCTAGTGGCCGTCGTGATAAGCTCACTTTACTTTAATTCTGGATTTTAGCTGCACTGTTTGCAAAATTATTTACGTTATACTTCACTTACACGATTTTCCAAACTCAACTGATTGACGATCAAGGATTGTTTTCTTGCGTTCAGTGAAAGTGTTCGCAGTTCGCCGTGATAACGGTCAGTGGTGGGCAATGGCGGCCACTAGGGGGCAGTGCGACCCTTCACTGGCTTCGGGCTGAGCGATTGCATTAAGGCAGTTTCGCATTTTTTTGCTGTGCAGACGTGATAAAATGAATCACAATAGAGTAAAATGAAATGTTGGTGTTTAGGCCTTTTATGAGAAGTTTGTAAGTGATCTGTATGAAGCAGAGAATGAAGAGCATGAAGTGGCTTGTGTGAATGAAGTGGATTAATGGCGGGAGTGAGTGTTGAGTGAATTCAACAATGCCTCTCCACTTTGCAAACTAACCGTAAGTGAACCAAAGACTCTCTCTGTCTATGATTTTAATGATTCTATGTGTTTTTTTTTAATGCAATTCTGGGGGATCAACTACAGAATCTAAACCGTCAACTCTTCCTTTTTGTGGCGTGTAGAACAAATCTATTCTGTGGCGGGAAACGTTCCTGCTTCACAGGAAGTGCTGTAGATGACAGAAGAAGAGCTAATGTCCTGGAGCAGTGGGATGTTTGCGCTGAGCTTCACTCGCCTCAAAGCTCGACATGTTTGACAAGCCAAAGGTGAGCGAAGGGGAAATGGACGCGGCCGACGCTCCTTCATTTCACGCTGAAGTGCTGCTGCTCCTTCCTTCTCTGATGAAAACCACTGGCTTTGTGTTTAATCCCTTCTGCTTTATTTTTTTTTTAACCACAGCAGCTTGTCGTAACATCATAGTGGGATTAGTATTATTCAAGAGAGAGAGAGAGAGAGAGATGGATGGATAGATAGATGATTGGCTCCAGCTCCTTGTGACCCAGAAATGGAGAAGCAGTTTAGAAATGTTTTTAAAATATGGATGAGATATATGGAATGGCATCGTTTGTTTAGGCATTTTCTGGGGTGGATTTTAAAATAAATATTTGTTTTTATCATCCTGTGATGCTTTAAAGCAAATATTATCCTAAAGGTGGTGATCATAATTAGGGTGTGTGTGTGTGTGAGAGAGAGAGAGTGCATTGCATTTAGTAATTAGCTTTATTTACAAATTACCTTTGTTTGTAGCAGCGCAGCTTCTTCTCCATTGCATGTGAATTTGTTGTGTGTGTGTGTGACAGAGAGTTTACATTTTTTTTCGGTAATTTCTTTTGAAGAAATTAAACTTCTGGGACTTTGAGTAATATTTAAATATTCTCCAATAGAAGGTCGTCATGGCAGAAGTGTTGATAACTAGAAGGCCTTCTATTAGAGGTATATATAGTATATATACAGTGTGCAAATATAAATAAGCTCTTTTTCTGCCAGCAACGTGGCTCTACCATGTCGCTAGCACTGTGACAAATCGCCGGTCCCACTTTTCCTGTCTATATGTTTTACCCTGGTAAACACACGGACCTTAAGCACAGCAAACAGCCCCTCCTGTGTCAGCATTTCCCCTCCTACAATGTAAACCATCTGCTGTTTCTCCGCCATCCTCTCTCCAAATATAGTCTGAACAAATACAAACCCAAACCCACAGCGTCCCCATCAAGCCCCCGGGTCACTCCCATTCACAGGAAGCCATGATGAAGAGGATGGTGAGTGGAGAGGAAGAGTGATGAGTCAGAGGGGTGAGTCAGCTCTCGTTCCCCACTTCACGTCTGTCAATCGCGCTGATGAGACCCTCGGCCGTGACTGCAGAGGGGCTCGGTGATGAATCCATGGGCGTTTGGGGAAGTATTAATAGCCGCGACACTGGGACGCCGCGAAACTCGTTCTTCACACCTACAACTTCTCACAGAGAAGAACGTGTGAAATGGTTTTGTGGAGATCCAGAGGAGACGAGTTTGGTTGAATGCTGCTTTCAGAGCAGATGATGTGTGCGGCTGGAAAGGACGTGAAGTTCCTCTCGGGGTTGATTGAGCTTTATGGGGGTTTCTGATTGGCTGAGGAATTTTAGACAGACACAGAGAGACAGACGGTAGACACCCAGACAGATAGATGGATACGACGGGACGGGCGGGCAGGCAGATGGATAGATACAATGTATAGATATGATAGATGGATAGATACGATAGATGGATGGATGAATAGATAAATAGATAGGATATAAACAATGGATAGAAAGATGGATAGATAGATAGATAGATAGATAGATAGATAGATAGATGGACAGACGCATATATGGATAGATAGGATGGATAGATACGATAAATAGATAGATACAATGGTTAGATGGATATATACGATAGATAGGACAGAAACAATGGAAAGATAGGATAGATACGAAAGATAGATGGATATATACGATAGAAACCATGGATAAATGCGATGGATAGATACGATAGATAAATAGATACGATAGACAGAAAATGATGTGTGCGGCTGGAAAGGACGCAAAGTTCCTGTTAGGTTTTATGTGGTTTCTGATTGGCTGAGGGGTTTTTGGCTCTCTGCCATCATGTGTTGCTAGTTTGAGTTGTTGCTAGTTTATAATTTGACGGAAGGTTTTGTGTTACAATGTACAAATGTTTGCTGAAGTGTAGTAAAGTATTACCTACTGTATTCACAAAACATATTTGAAAATATACTTACACTTTAATTTATTTTAAGTGGTGTTTTTAATCAAATCAGGCATCAGTGAATTAGCTCTCATGCAAAGCGGCTCATATCTCATTATTATGGAAACACATTTCCACCATTAGAACAAAAAAACAACTTTTTCTCTCTGAAATGTGAGTCATAAACTTTGAATTCTTGAGTTTTGATCTCATTATTATGAATTTTTATCTCAGAGTTTTGTTTTTTAAACTCGATTGCGACCAGAGGCGTTTTTGACTGGCTTTTTTTCTCAGGATTCTGACTTTTCGAGAAATTGCGAGAGAACTAACGGAAACATTATTGGGCTTTGCATGTGGTTGTTCAAACAAAGAAATGTTGATGTAATTATGTTCGTATTAAGATTAAAAGTCCGAATTATAAAACAAGAAGTCCCAATTCTGAGTCTGAAAACTTAAAAAAAAAAAACTACTTATGAGATACAAAATTATAATTTTAGCTCATAATTTTGAGATTATGAGTTCATTTTATGCGTGTGTTTTTGTACTTGTTTTTTCAGCAACTGGCTTCAAGAAAAGACCAAATTAATGAACCATCTTCACACTTGTAATGTAAATAGAACCCACAACCCTCTACAGACAATCTCTAGTAAATAATGCTCTTTAATGATCAGAACTGAGAAATAAATGACTTTCTTTTCTTAACATTTGATGGATTAGGAGAGAGAATTGGGGAAAAAATAAAAAAAGGAATTGAATTCCCCCATGTCAAGCTCCAGTGAACTGAGTGGCAGTGGATTGAGAGATGATCTGGACCTGGCAAACCTGAGAAGAAATGCTTCTACGTTCCTCGCCTGATGAATTGCAGAATCCATTTATTGAAGTTAAACTTTGCTCAAGGTTTAGCTTTTCTGCCACGCAGCAGATTTTAAGGACTTTATGGGCAAAGACATTCAGTTCTTTGGGTGTTTTCTTTATTTATGCAGCTTGATGTAGTAGATAAAGTTGTATCTCATGAACTGCTGTATATTTTTATTAGTTCTTGGCTAATACTCTAGTTGATTTATTTTACTAAGCAGAAATATCCACCTTTGTTTATTCGTGTTAGCAGAAAAAATAATTTAAATATTTTTTTTGTTTAAAAAATGGTAGGTATATCATAAATAAAACAATTAAATATTTTATTTATTTATTATTTATTATTTTTTATGTTTTTCAGATGCCACTTTTCTTTGTTTATTTATTTTTACCATAACAATGAGTTAATTTCATTCCAAAATTGCAGACATTGATACTTCAAATAGTCCAAAAGTCCAATTGAATGTATTTACAGTTCACCATCAAAATGTCCAACTAAATATATAACTTCAAACTGAAACCGTTGCACATAATTCCTCTATTTCACATCCTCGCCTTAAGTTGGTGTAGTAGTCATCAATCTATAAAGCAGAATGTATTTGATTTAATAAATCTGACGTTGTGCCAAAAAGTTTTATTAGAGGTATAACACAACCTACTTCCTGTTTCCCAGGCGTCACAGTAATAATAACTGGCTTGTTTAAATGACCCGGGGGAGCGTGACCCTCGACCTTTAACCCAGATTTAATGACATCACAGGGCCGCAGACGCAGGAGACGCGCCTCAATTTGATTTGTTCTTAATAAGGCCTGTTGTGTGAAGTAGACTTTTATCTGTCAGTGAAACGAGATCTCGGAAACAAACGCCAGCATGGGCTTGTCAACATCTGAGATTGTTTGGGCCAAAAAGATCTCATCCTAGTCCGTGTTGAGGTTGTTTTTCGTAGGCTTCTGTAGAGAAGTGTCAGAGTAAAGTTTGGCCATGCGCATCAATTTAAAGTAATGATGTTGCGAGTAAAAGGGTGGGGTGTGGGTGGAGCTAAGAATTTTAGTGGGACCACACCCATCTAGCTTTAAATATTTACACATTTTTGTTACAAGGATGAAGTTTAATTACTTAATTTATCATTTTTAAACAGACTTCTTTAGTAAGAAATACATGAATTAGCATTTATTTTATGTGTTGAATCAAAACTTTGCATTTTAAACTTTTCAATGTTTTACTTACTATGTTTTAAAATGTATCCACTGTATTGTCATGAATGGTAAAACTCAACATTTGACAATATGCTTCAAGTGGTTATCATTGCCTCAAGTGGCCAGACAGGGAATTGCAGCTTCAGTAATTGATAAAGTCATCTAGTCAAATTAAATAAATGTTACAATTTGTCCCTGTATTGCAATCAACTAAAGATATAAAGTGAGACCTTGCTGAATAATTCCGATGGTCTTAATAGTAAAAACAATTCCATTGATGTTCCTTGGTCTCGAGTTTTGAGATCCTTTTTTTACCAACTTTATACTTAAGCTTGGGATTATTTAGCAAGGAACATGATTGCACTAGAATGGAGGTAAATGAAAAGGAAAGACCCAAAATGAGCGTTTGGGAGCATTTTGTGACCTTTTTCTTCTCCAAGACTCACGAATGTCTCTCCACAACAGAACAGACATAAGGTGAGAAGTTCTCATCTTACAGATGTGCAGAATCCCTCCAGCACTTGAGTAACTACAACTAACATCAAACACACACTGCTTCTTAGGCTTCCACAATGGAGTTGAAGAAACTGTTTCTTGGGGACTTTTATTTTGCAAAGTATCATTTTGAGCTGGAATGGCATTTCAAGGCCTCTGGCTGATATGTAACGGTAGAAGGTTTACACTGGGACACAGTCGTAGGGTGTGATTGGTAAAGTCCGTATCGTGTTTTAGTGGTTCTGAAACTCTGCAGCGGGAGTGTAGAGCGCTTTACGGCTCTGCAGAGGAACATGGCCTGGAAACATCACGTCTGCGGTGAGAAAAATCAGGGCTGCGGATCTGCAGTGATGACCTTATCTCTCCAGGCTTTAGCTGTGAAGCGAATATGATGCTCTGTTTGGAAGATTAGTCAGTTGATGGATTTTTATACACATTATTGCACAATTATGCTGCATTTAGCAAGTTTTGTATAGAATATGTTTTTAATTTAGTATAGTTTTGTTTAGTAGTTTAGAGTCGCAGGCTGGTGAAGCGCGATGGACCAGAGGGAGATGCTGAGAGCAGATGCATCCCCATCATTCATCACGAGGAACGCTAATGTAATGGGGACGTGCAGGATGGGGGCAATAAAGGAGTAAGGATGCTCGGAGGAGAGGAGCTGAATGCAGGGAGCATTGATTTTAGGTTTCACTTGGCTCAGTGATATGGTCTTGACTGGCGGTGACCTTCACTGACTCACAATGCAGTTTTTCTTTGAAAACGCTTACTGACGCAGGGAGGATAAACCTGTTTTTTTTTTTTACAATGTCCAGATGTCGCTTTTTATTTTTGATGGTCGTATTGAATTTTGACAATTTTACAGTTGATATACAAGAAAATATTTGCGATACCAGATGCAAAAGTGAAGTATAATTTACACTCATTATTGTTTTGTAAATAACCCCCCCCCCTAATTCCGCAAAGCGACTTTGTGTTGCACTGAGATAAACAATTGACAATAAACTTGAACTTGATTTTTCTTTTTCTCACTATCAATACATTGAAAGTTAAGGTGGAAAAGAAATGCACATGATAAAATGTCAAAATAAAAGCAAAATGCATTTTTGTAAATTTTATTTTTGTAATACAATTTTTCAGTTTTCATACAAAAATAAAGCTCAAATGTGCAAGGAGTCTACTGACCTTTGACCTTGGCTGTGTTTTGAGATTCAGATAATCCAGAGTAAGGTGGCGCTGTGTGGTCAGAGTTAGTTGAATGGTCTTTCTGTGTGGAGCATCTTCTCCCCAGGCTTGCGTGGATTTCCTCCGGGCCTCAGGTTTCAGGTGAATTGTCTTGAGAGAAATCTCCATAGAAGTGAGTGAGAGTGTGAATGTGTGTGTCCTGCTCTGTGATAGACGCCAGCTCCCTGTGAAGTGGGTTAAGAAAATGGATGGATGGATGATCCAGAGTCTATATAGCAGGGGTCACCAACCTTTTTGAAACAGAGGGCTACTTCCTGAGTGCTGGTAAAGACAAAGGGCAACAAGTTTGAAACATAATTCTGAAATAGCCAATTTGCTCAATTTATCTTACATTATGTTATTATTAATAATGAATGGTATTTAACTTTGTGATGACACTGATCATGTTAACAATTTCTCATAAAATATCAACAATGTAAGGAGATAGGAAATACATTAATATCAAATATGCAACACTTTATTACCATATTTTCCAGTGTTTTTCAAATTTTGATTCGTTTCGATTGGTCAGAATTGTGGTTAAAATACAGTGCAACTCCTGAAGGTATATAAAGCGAGATGTTTTTTTAGTATAGAGGACTGTGTGGACTAAACCGTTATTTGGGTTAATTTTAGAACAGCTGTACAGGCGACTCACATGGTCTTTAGGGGCAGCTTGGTGCCCGCGGGCATCGTGTTGGCGACCCCTGGTCTATAGAATAAGCTAAAATGCATTTTTTTTTCATCATCTTCCAAACTCAATAAGGGAACCTTGATATTAACATCTAACAAAACCATCATTTTTAAACAACTCAACCATAAAACTTTGCTGCTGTTTTTCCTTTTCAAATCTGACATATTCTTTTCAGAATTGATAGCTTCTTTTTATTCTTTTAAAAGAATTGTTATAAATTTGTGTTTGTTTTGCTTAATTGATATGGGTTTGGCCTAATCATGTTCAGGTGGTGGCAATATCCTGTTTTGTATTTAAAGGAAGTGAAGTCTGTCAAAATCGCTTGTGAGACTGAGCGCATTCAGTTTATTGGTTTCCCATGCCTTAGTTTATCGTTTGTATCTGTTTTTGGATGAGGAGTTTAGGGAAGAAACTTTGTATTTTTGCTTTTCCACTTTTGTTTGAATTATTAGGGAATTAAGAGGGTTTTTCCTAAAGCTTTGTTTTCGTGATGAAACATTGCACACCTTATTTTGTGGTGAAAGTTCTCTCAAAAATCACCTTAGGCGTTTCTGGTCTGTGCGATCACCCTAGAGGTCATAACAGAATCATCCACAACGTCCCGTACCAACAGCTTTTACATTACAACTCTTTCCGTGGTCTTTTGTTCCCGGGAACATTTCCCCCTCATGCGCAGCGAGAGAGAGAGAGACGCAGGGTAATTAGCAGCAGCTTCACAGCGGCGTTCTGGATCAATGGGGTTCGGAGACAGAACCTGACACTACACACTGCAGAGAAGATGGATGAAAGTCCTGAAACCCGATGCTGGCTTTCTCGCTCTTTGTCTGGTTCCCGAGCAGGGCCTTGAGAAAAGATGGAGAGAATGTGGCGCTGAAAGTTGAACTCTTGACTCTCCTGAACGTTCTTGGAAGCTTCTGCCACAAGACGACAAAAGGCAGACGAGAGGAGACAGCTGCCCGTGACGGAGCAGACAGACAGACAGACAGACAGACAGACCGAGTCTTCTTTCTCATCCACCCTTTATTGTGGCCTCGTGTCAGGAGCACCTGTGTTACACAAAGACACCTTAATTATGCAGCGTTATCTCATGCACCTGACATAAAACGGACTTGTTTTTGGCCAGTGTTTTGGTTGTTGTTTTGTTGTTTGGAATTGTTGCTTTTTATTAATTTGATCATCTGGTTGTTGGTGTTAAGTAAATGGCTGTGATTATCACTTAGACTATGACAAGACAAAGTTGTGGCGGGTCAATTGTTGTTGTTAAGTTTCTGTTTAGTTCTTATGGGTCTAGTTGTTGTTTTTTAGTTGCTGTTGTTCGTTAACTGTTGTTATTACCACAACTGCCACTACTGTAAAGTGATATTGCTTGTGAATCCCTACATTCCGCATGTGCGTACGGATTCATGGGTGTCACAATTTATTTCTGAATTTCTGAAAAAAATGTTTGTTTGTAAAGCTCAAAGGAAAGTCATTGATATGGCTTGATGACTGTAATGCATCTTGTTACTTTGGTTCTTGATGCCTCTCTTTAGCTCGAGGAACTCGTTTTAAAACTGTCATTCAGGAAAGTTTTCTCCAACACGTTAGTTAGAAATATTGTAATAACTTTCAAATGAGTCTATCACTCTATTCACTAGTGATTATGTGGCCGTCTTGCTTTCCCTACCATCAAACAAGCTCATATTTGCAAGTCTGGTTATATTTGCATTGCAAATCTATTTTCCTCTTTTATTTCTCTCTTCCGTTTCTTTATTTTTCTTTTTTCTCTTTCTCTCTCATTCTCTCAATTATTTTAACCAAGGCACGACATTCTTGCTTATTTCTGTAAGAATTGGCACAAGAATTTTATTTTCACCAAAATCCTATCTTATCGCTCGTTATTTTAGGTTGAACCTGGAGGTGCTTTGTTCTTTACCTCGTTTTCCCTCCTTTGCTTTCTCATAATCAGGCCATCGCTTTATTTAAAGCCTCCACCTGCCATTGTGTTCCACTGGGATTTTCCTGCACAGAAAAATCATCTGATAAGAAATGTGATACACAGCACTTTATGCCTCTCGTCTAGAGAAACTTCCGGAATGCATTACAAACTTTTGTTGCCCACCAATATTTGAAACCGATATAATGAGATTCTAAATTGTTGGTTGTATCTTTCTGCCAATTATATATTGAAATAAAGATGATAAAAAATTATTTTTATTTTTTTTAACATTTTTGAACAGATGTATGAATCCACAGATGGACAGAGTTCATACCAGACCCCAGATAATCCAGCAATTAAATTAAGCTATTTTGCTTATTTACATATTTTCATCTGTTAATTTTACTCCTGCTTTTCCCTCTTATGTAAATGCAGAAGCAACTACATTACCGAGGCTTTATACACATTTTTGTTATAAAGTATAAATGCGTTTTTCCACAATTCTTTTTTTTTTTTTTTTTTTACAAACAATATTAAAGATCTTCCCTCTGTCATCAGTCACAGGTGCAGCTGTACGATGTTTGGCAGTCTGCCAAAATGGCTCAACTCTTTTTTTTTTTTTTTAACGTTTTCTGTGTTCAGGCACACATATTTACACGCAAACTTCCGTTCGAATTGTGCAGGATGTTAATATTCGGTGGGCATTCATTTGTGTGGGCATGTTGATGGTGTGTTTCTGTAGGTGTAAGATGGGAGAAACCTGCAGGCTGAGTCACTGCTGTTGGTTTGGGAATAGGTGATGGGAGAGAGAAAGAGGGAGGGAAGCCCACCACCGGAGTGAGAGAGGGAGTGATGCGACAGGCGGTCGTCAGCTGGGGCGGTTTGATGGACTGACCAAATGAAGCGTGAAGCTGACGCACTATTGGGCCATTTCAGAAAATGCTCTGTGATAATGGAGAATGATCAGCCATTATGATCACAGTCAGTCTGTATGTGTGAATGTGAAGTGCAAAGGAACAGAAAGATCTCTTCACTGAATCTCTCTCTCTTTCTCTCTCTATCTCTGACTCTCTACCAATTCTTTCTGTCTATCTCTCTTTCTCTGTCTGACTCTCACTCTCACTCTCTTTGTCTCTGACTCTCTCTCTCTCTCTCTCTCTCTCTCTCACTCACTCACCTAATGGACCTGGTTCATGTTAAACAAATACTTTGCTACAAATACATTATTGGTATACAAACCTGGGTCACACATATTTGTGTACAGCATACTAATGTGGTCTAATATTTACCGATTTGGGCTTAGTCACTAGTAATCTAGGTTCAAATCCTAGACTGGGAGTTACCAGATAAAACGTGTTTGCGCCCCTATTGGCCATACATAGTAACAACTGGCTCACTTTCACATTCATGAGTCTGTTTTTACTCATAAACCAGGTATGTTTCCTACCTCCATATTGGATCATCATCTATAAAAAAACATTAGAGTTTGGCATCAGGTTGGTGGCTTCGCCGTGATGGTGGCGTGACAGCGGGAGCATCTCCGCTCTGGATAGATCACAGCTCATATCGACAGAGTGGAAAAACCATTAATCTTCTGGAACCTTCTTCTCCGAAAATATTGTTCGGCTGTGTGTGTGTGTGTGTGTGTTTCCTTTCACGTCTGTTTTCACTGCGGAGAAGACACAAACGTCTTGGTGTGTGACAGAAAAGTTTCTCTTCCTGTTGATAAGATGCGAAGGGCTTCTTTGACATTTCCTCTCTGTGGTGTTTCTCAAACCCTGTGCCAGACCCCTGATAAACACAGAGCCTGTCATGGAGCTTCACTTCTGTTTCAATAACTGCAGTTATTCACACACATTTTATAAGCAAGTGTGAGCTAGATTTAAAAAAAAAAAAAAAAAAGGTAGTTATGTCATTTTCCAAACTGCTCTTCCATTTCTGGGTCAAGAGTCCCGAAACTGGGACAGAAGGCGGACTAATCATACTCTGGATTAGTGGCAAACGAATCATAGAGCGGAATACATACACTCACATTCACACTCTCACTCACAAATGGACAATTCTCCTGAACGCATATTTTGGGACTGTGGGAAGAAATCGGAGACCCAGAGGAAACCCATGTAAACTGCACAGAAAAGCCCAGATTGGACTAGAGCTTGAGCTTGGATCGGGGTCACTGCGGCTTGACTTCAAATTACTATGAGCAATTAAAAACATTAATGAAACGGTCATTTGAAACCGATTATTATAGTTTAATAACAAATGAGATGCCTGGTTAAAACTTTATAACAATCGCAGTGACGTTACGAAATCGTAATGGATCACGAGGATTTGTACATAGTTAAAAATGCAAATAAATAGTTAAGTCGTCAAATAAAAAGACATTTTAAACCGAACAGAACTGGAATCATTCTACTGTCAAGTGTCTGTGATTCAAAATATTGCAAATTATGTATATATTTTTTTTTTTGCAAAAAAACAGCACGTATTCTAATCAGTATTAAATAAAATGTCAATAATAATGCATTTGCTCAAATGCTGAACAGTGGAAGTGTGAGAGGTGTTAGCAAAGCGATGGCAGGGGCTTCAAACTCAATGAAACGGCCAGAGTAATGCACTAATGACCCGGACGTGCTCCGTTCCTCGGGTTGATCATCGCGGGGGTCTGGGAGATTAGATGCCCTCCGGATCGTGCTGCGCTGACCGGGCAGATCATTAAAGCCAGAATCAGCTCCAGCCACTAGAGCTCCATGCGGGAAGATGGCGACTTCTGGGTGATGCAGGGAAAGAATATCACACTAGTATATCTGTGGCTGAAAATAGATCTTTATCTAATGCTTCTGTTCTGCTTTGTTCTACAGTTTAAGGGAATTTAAACTCTTCTGTTTCCTCCCACAGTCCAAATAAAGGTGAAATGGAGAAAATGTTCGATTGATGTCAGTGTGAATGTGTGTGCAACCCGCTCTGTGATTGGCCGGCTCAGTCACAGAGTTGCTGGAATTGGCTTCAGCTCCCTGTGACCCAGAAATAGAAAAAGGAATTAGAAGCTTTATTGGCCAAGTTGCAAATTGCAACAAGGAATTGAGTTTTTTTCCCCTCTTTAACATACATTAGCATAAATATATAAATATAAGAAAAAACAAAAACAGTGACACGAAATGAGTGAAACATAAATAACGTTTTTGCACATTCTTGCGTATGTATTTAGTATGTAAAGTGTTTAGAAAATAGATTTTTTTTTTTTGTTTTTTTTTTAGATTGTTTTGTGAATTTGTATGTTTTTCCTCCATATATAAAGTGATTGGAGAGTATCTGTGCAGTGTCTTCAGTGGTTTATATTACATTTCAAGTTCAGGAAAGCTCGTTTTGTGCATTTCGTTTCTTTCCATTACCTCTGCAATGGAGTGTGTCTTTATTTAAACCAAACTTTCTCTCTTTCTAGCACACACACACACACACACAAACCTAAAGCCACTTCAGCTTTGTAAATCAAGTCCAGCCAGGGTTCCAAATCGATATCTCCCTAAGCCCTTTCTTTACCACCGGACCCTTCCGTCAGTCAGTCGACCCACTAGTGACAATAACGAAATACAAAATGTACATCTCTCTCTCTCTCCCTCTCTCTCTCTTTATTACTCTCTCATTCACTTGATCTCTATCTCTCACTTAATTTTATCTTTCTCTCTCTCTCTTTATCACTCTCTTATTCACTTGATCTCTATCTCTCTCTTTATTTCTCTTTCTCACTTAATTCTTAAATCTTCTGGCAGAATTGGCAGAATCATTTCATTCTCTCATTCATACATCATCTTTTCTCCCTCTTTCCCACACATTTTCCTAATTCACTAGTGTCTAACAATTTGTGTAGTAAATTCTCTCTGTTTGATTATTTCCTGTATTTTACTTGTCATAAATAAATTAAAAAGACTTTTATTTGCTGTGTGTGCGTGTGTTGGTTTGTGTGAGTGTGTGTCCGGAATTCACATGAAAAAAGCCCAGAATCAAATTACATCACATGCAATTTGCATAATGCATCTTTCTCGTGTTAATATTCATGTTTTTGTTGTTTCAGCTTTTAATGCGATGTTGTGGGCATGTTTATCATGTTTCAGGGAATGATGGAATTATTCTAATGGTTTCCCACGCAAACATCAACCTCTTCACTCTTGCTCTTTTTGCTTTGCTATTTCACTAAACTGGGGTTCACAAAAACTTTAATATATTATAAAAAATGTATTATATGAATTGTGCAAGTGAGTTTCTATTTTCATAGAAATGTTCATATTTTCTCTTTAAGCGTTTCAAGCCTTAACAGTAATCGCTGTTATTTTGCTAGAAATAATTGTTAAAATGAGACATTTATAATGCCCTCGATGTTTAGAGTAAATAATAAATGTTTAATGTGATTAACCGAGATATTACACGTATTAATACATTTTATTTAAAATTTACTTTTGAAGTTGCTGCTTTATTCATAATAACGTCACAACCCATTTTAAGCCAATTTCCCCCAAAAATTATATATATATGATGTGTTTGTGTGTGTGGCACTGTCGCCTCAAGAAAGACACGTTCAAGACACAAATTCAAGGCTGATCCTTTTTTTTCTGTGTGGATCATGTTCTCCTCCGGGTCTCCGGTTCAACCCACTCCCACAGTCCAAAAATCCAGTGTGACCCAGAAATGTAAAAACGGTTCAGAAAACGAATGGTGCACGTATATATGTACTGTATATCAATAAGTGGCCAGAGAATAAACTGAACAATGTTTAGACGGTAATACTTTTCAGTCTAGATTCTGGACCCTCCACCTTCCTCTGCTCGTCCTCCTCCCCATCTTGCTCTCTCATCTTTTATTCCCGTCAGGCAGGCTGGCAGACGACACAACGGCTTCCCCTGGTACCTTCCTTTGAAATGATGACTGCGTCACAGATATGATGTGCCGGGAATCTGTGGAAAAAGATGAGGAAGTTTAATACAAGGAATGGGAAGGAATCTTACAAAGAAACAGTCTATTTCTGTTATGATTGTTGTTCTGATTCTCTCTCTCTGTCAGACACAGACAGACACACACACACACACACACACACACACACACACACACACACACACACTGTCTCTCTCTCTCCGTCAGGTGCAGCTGCTGCAGTGTGGGGATTAGTCTCACAGCAGATCTCCTTGAGTCAAAGTCAATGAAGGTGCCGCAGTAACGGCTGAAGTCAAAAACACATTTCACTACAGCAAAATCTGTCTGGGATTATTATAGATCTCCCAAGTTCTAATTAATGGAAAAAGGCACGAGAGAAGCGTGACTTTATCAATGCTAAATATCCATTAATGGTTTGAACTGATTTCCATAATGCAAAGTGATGGCGAGACCATCCAAGCTTGAAGGCAAACGCAGCTGGGAGGAAAGTTTTGTGCCTGCAGCTCTGATCTGTGCCGATGCTTGTTCTTGTACCGTTGGAGGAAACCAGACTGTAGTATTAAAGGCTTTCCTTTCGCTAGATCAACTATGTTTGATTTCAGATGTCAAGATTAGGGCTTTAATCTGTTTTGTCCACAGGTTAAAAAGGTTTCAAATAAATCCTGCATGATAATACTGAACTCGGACATTGATTTTTTTTTTTCAAGCCTCCACTGAAAAAAAAAGACATTCGGCGTTAAAGCCAAACTATTCATCTTTAAAGTCACTGAAAAGTGTCTATACGCTTGACTTTATAGGTATCGAACATTCATCAGTTATTGATTCAGATCAGTTTATTTGTCACGTGTAGGTGAAAAACAGGATGAAATGCTGTTGACAAGTAAATAGTAAAGAACAGTAAGTAAATAACAGAAAAAAATATTATTTTACCTTATAATATTTTATGTATATGTATCTAAATGAGGTATTACAGTCCACCCTAATGTATACAAGGTGCAAAAGTGTGTGTACTTGGTAATATTGCATACTGATTTAAAAAAAGATTAATTGCAAAAAAACATAATATTTATAATATTATAAACATTAATATTACACATTGGTTTCATCATGGTTTTGGTGAGCAGTGGTATGCATTTTTGTTTATTTGTCACATCACACAATGCATGACGCAGACGCTATAACCCAGCACAGACAAAGCAATAAACCATGTGTGAAAACAGTTTGATAGGTGAAAAGCCAGATGGAACTCCCTGCCAGGCTGATTTGTGATACCAGCTTTACACTAATCATCATCACTGCCACTTCTCAAGCCACTTCAGACAAGAATGAGTATTAGGCCCTTACTCATCCCACAGTGAAAGAGTGTACAGATCTCTGACTCATTTAAATCTATAAGCAGAGGTATAAAGAGTACCTGAAAACCACACTTGACTACATTACAAGTTACAAGTCACCAATTCCAAGAAGACTTGACTAAAAGTTGTCCATGCAAATGTAGAAAAGACTAAAGATAGTCAATCAAAACTGTAGTCAAGGTTGTTTATATTGTTACAAAGAAGCCAAAACAATACTCAAGTAGAGTAACAAAAAGTAACTTCATACTATACGTATAGTATCAAATTTAAAAACAACTTATTTAGATACAATGAAATGTAACATCTCAATGTTTCAAAATGGCAGAACAAAATAAATAAAATAAGAGGAAAAAGTCAGTCTCAGTCAAACTCAAATGGGCAAAAAAGTGAAACTTCCTAATCGCTTTAGGTGACCAGGATGCCACATAAACTTTCCTGTTTGAACAAGAGTTTAGCCGCGTATATTTTCTATTTATAGGTTTCGCAGAGGGTCAGATGAGAAACTGAACCAGAAAAGAACTAGAGCACCTTGTTCTTCAGCAGCTTCCCTCATCACACACTGATGTAATGCTCGTGATGCTGCGCGCAGATCTCGCTTAAAATAAGAGACAGTCAATGCGATGCTGTTCTTTAGTTGAAATGACGGCGATCTAAGAGTTAACGTTTCCGGATGCGTTACTCAGACACTTTTCACACCAGTGAAAGCTGTGACAGTTTGACACGCTCGTGCATGACGCACACACACAATCACCTCGAACACTTCCTACATCCACGACGGCAGATTCATGACACGGAAACCAGTTCGGCGCAGTTGTACATCACGGATGCGTTTGTCTTTGTGTAGGACGCAGGCAAACGTGCGTTGTGTGTTTTCCGCCTCAGGTAGCGCGAGCCAATAAGCGCGCGAGGACGGTGCGTAAACTCTCCAGCTCACGGAAAAAGAGGCGGGAACCTCGCGCACCTTCAGAGGACGGCGAGCGCGTGCGCGTGCGCGCGGAGTCACAGCAGCGTCTACTCTGCGCTCGCTCGCGGAGAGTAAGTACACGTCGGGCTGTGAGCGGCGGCTTGCAGAAGGACAGGTGGACGCCCGTGCAGACGCGCACTTCCGCTTGGCTGTCTGAAAGAGCATCGGTCAAAGCTTGTCCACTTCTAACACCCCGCGCGTAACCCCGGCGGTGCCCGTTTGTCACTAATACATGCCGTTCTAACTGCTCGTACTGTAGTAAACTCGTTCCTCGAGATGGAAAACGCCCACACGAAATCAGCATCGGAAGTTTTGGCAAACTTCGGCGTCAACGAAAACACCGGACTCACGTTGGAGCAAGTGAAATTGAATTTCGATAAGTATGGCGCGAACGGTGAGTAGCCGGTGCGTTGCTTCTCTGCTCAGTCGTGTGTGTTGGAATCGTCGCTGCAGTTGCATTTCCGTTTTCTTTTCTCTGCGGAAGAAAGTTGTATTTATAACGCGCTCACTTTACTTTGCACAGTGTAGCACACTAAACGGGCGATGTTAAGATGTGTTCTGCCTTTATATTGTCAGTGGACTTTGTGAACACTTAATAACTAAGGATTTAGTCTATCTATAAGTCTATATATTTAGTCATTAATCCATCGATCAATCATCCTGCAATCCATCCCTATAAACTATTCTGATTGTCTATTATGTTCATCCATCCTCTATCTAGTTTATCCATCCATTCATCCATCCATCCATCCATCTATTTATCAAACTAATCATCCATCTGAATGTCTTTCTTGGGCCATCTGCTCCCCACCAACTTTATATCCAATTTTCTATCCATATATCCTTTTGTCTGTCAAACTATCTATCCGTCCATCTGTCTGTTCGTCTATCTGATTCGCTCTGTTCCACTTCATTTATCTGTACACACACAAATCCTTCCTAAAGTTTGTTTGGTCATGATATGAGACTTTCCCATAAACTCCTTTAATGAATCCTACTTCAAATTGACAGTCACGTGTGTTCTATAATGAAGGACCACGCTCACTAGAGTAGAAGTTCAGCCTTCAACTGAAGATCTTCAGCCTTATTGTGCAGCTTGCCTGGTCTTTCCATTGACAAATGCCTGCAGGATAAAGTCCTGAATTATTTCCATAGTGTCCGACAGCCACCAGCTCTCACTGGCCATCCGCTGCAGCAATCTGTTGAAGACGTGTGCCATCCTTTTGAGGAGGAAATGTTAAAAGGGATAAAGAGTGAGATAACACAAAAGTGACCAGCATTTAGAACCCGAGAAACTAGTTTGCTACTTCCCCCACGAGACAAATTCTCATAGTGAAACAGTGTGTTTCAAGTTACGCTGCCACAGTTCCAACTCAATGGCAATTGGTTTAAATTTATTCTTTTCTTTTTCTGTAGGGTGCAATTTCTTGAAGTCTTATTTGGCTTGAATTTGGTTCAAAGATAGGGTCATGTAACTGGATTTGACTTCGCCTGAATAAGTATTTTTGTTGAGTTTAGTAAAAGGATGGATTTTTCTATATCAGCAAAATGTATTTAATTTAAAACATGTTGTATTACAATTTGACTTTCAATAAAAAAAAAAGCAATTTCTTAATAAATTAGCTTTTTTTAGTCATTAAAAGTTCTGGTCATAAAAATAAAGGAACTTTGAATTTAAAAAGAGGTATAATGTTAATTAATTCTATCTTAAAGAGAGAGAGTGTTCCACAGTTTTCTCTGTACTGGATTTAAAGTAGTGCTGGCCATTTTGAACAAATCTTTAAACTGGTTTCTCTCTGAGTTGAGATAGTACCGTTTTTAGTTTTCGTATCGCTTGATTTGTGTAAGTTTTTGTAAGAACTTGTCTTAAGTAAAAAACTTCAGTGTTCATCACTACTCAAAGTCACTTTAAGTTTTGTGGCAGCGCACAGATGTGTTTGTTTTTTTTTTTTTTTGGAAATGTTAATATTTTGGCGAACTTCTGTTTGCAACCAAGTAGTTCATGAAAACACATTTTTGAAGCAAAGCAGCACTTCATAGTGTGTTTATTTTCATCTAAAGTATATTTTCATGTTAAGCACTTTAATGCTGCGTAAGCACAACTTTTTCATTTTTTTTTTATTTGGGTTCCTTTCACTCAGTAACTCATCGCACACTCAGCATTGTGAGTATTTGGCAATGTTCAACAAAAACTTGTAAACAAAGTTACAAAACAAAAGTAGTCGTGTGTGGTTTCTGTCTGGTCGGTTCCACTGCTTTTTGGTAAATGGAGAAACTGATTCCAGCTGTTACATCATGGGAGAAAAAAGTAAAAAAAATCATTGTAAATTTAGTTTCTGTTGCTTTTGGTTGTCAACTTCCTGTTTGACATGCAGCTAAATGCCACAGGGAATACCATTTCCTCTTTGACCTGTAGCAATACTAATATCTGTTATCTACGGCTTTAATCCAGAAGTGCAGTGTTTGTCTTTATTTGTACTGTAATTATTATTGATGCTTTTAAATGGATGTTTACAAAATCAACTCATTTGCATATGTTGTGAATCCCTTAATACACCCTTACAATACAACACACTGCCCCTTTTAGCGAACATTCTTTGACTTGGTGGCACATTGTTAATGCAGGAGGACAGGAGATCTTGTTTACCATTAAACCATTAATCGCTTTGGCATATTAACACCCACAGTGTTTTTTTTCACACTTACTTTTAAATGGTCCATGTAAAATGTGCTGCTAATATTAGTCAGGATCCCCAGCTTTTCATTTTCTGTTTTATGGATAGTGACAAGGACACACTGGGAATTTTTTTTTTTTTAATGAAGTTTTGTCTTCCCTTGGGAGGCTGGAATGTATTACAGCGCCACCTAGAGCCAGTTAAGTATAAGATGTAGAAAGGGGATGAATGGCTGGAAAGACTTTAAGCCAGATGCATGATTCTCAGCTTAACAAAAATAATGTTTTATTTTTATTTTTTTGTTTCGTTTTTTATTTTTCAGTTTTTAATACATTACAGAATACACTACTACATTTCACTACATGTTTACTATATACATTTTATTTTGTTTCATTAAAATAAATTAACATTGTAACATCATTCTAACTATAAATGCAAACTAAAAGTGTTGAAGTGCTTTAAAATAAGTCTGATTTGTTGCCCAGGACTACTGAAATGAGACGACTAAAACTCATTGTCCTGAATAGTACTGATCCAAATTTCACATGAAAAATTCAGAATGACTTATTCGAGCACAGATTCACTGGAATCTTATGAATCTTGTAAATACTGGACTGTTTGTGAAACATTTTTATTATGGCCTGAGTGAAATGAGGTTTCACTGTGTCTAATTACTCGCCATTATGATGATTTGTTCTAGAATCACTAGTGGAGACTGTAGCTGTCATTATCACTGTTGATACTGTCTTTAGTTTTTCTCAGTAGTGGAGTGGCACAGCAATAATTTAGCATTATGCCAACTTATAATATAAGTTTTAGGAGCAGAACGAAAAAGTGCGCGTATTAATCTTCGTTTTAACGTATATATTGAATAATGAAGTGTTTTCTTTAGGACTAGTTTAGTTCTGTTAAGGTCTGTGCAGTGTGTGCAGGTAAATGCTGGATTTGCCACTGCATGTTTGACACACACTGACCTGAGGTTATTCTCAGAAGAGCCTGTTTATGACTCAATGTCACTAAATCTTCACCGTCCTTTCAGTCTGACGCACTAGAAGTTCTGCATTGGTAACCTTTTTTATTGGTTTGCTTAACCAGATACTTGACCTGAAAACCCAAAGCTTAGTGGCTTTTGTTTTCTCATCAGAATTTGTGAATCACCGTGAGAAAGCAAGAGTTAAACTAAACAAATTGTTAAATATATTTAGGCACTGTAGATTTTCTGTAAAAAAAAATTTCCACGTTAACTTTTTTTTGTATCGTTTTATAAAATGTCAACCATCGCTGTTTTGGTTCTGCTACCATTCAAAATGAGTCAATTTATCACTGTTTAAAAAAAAAACGTGAATAATGACAAAGGTACTCAAACTTTTGTTTGCTGCAAAATTCAGAACGGCTCATTACAAACTAAAACTCACACTGGATTTATGATTTTTTTTTTTGCCATGTTGAAATTGCAGCATTAAAGTGTCTGAAGAAAATCTGAAGAAATCTCTATTTACGGAAAATTTACATTTTTTTGTTTAATGTAAGACGAATAAGCCGAAAAATAAGACCTACTGCTTGTAAAAGTAGAGTTTGGTAAATAAACCAAAATAACTTCTGTGAAAGCATCTTCATCAATCATCTTTCAATTTATTGTGAAAACTATTTTCATTTTATTGTTTGTTTTCAACTCTTTACGGTAGAGTAGCCAAATGATTAAATCATTAGCTTGTGCAAACAAGAAAACATTTGCCATTTTTTTTTTTTTTTTTTTGCTGCCAATTCTGACATAGATACGGAAGCAGATTAGCTCATGCTTAAAAGTCTGAAATCATAACATCTGTGCATTACTGCGCATATTAATGTGTAAAATGTGCACAAGCATCTGCTGTGACAAAACATGGGGAGGGTCAGATTTGAAAAAAAAAAAAGATTAAATTATCACTTGAAGACCACAAATAGTCCAAACACGACCATGAGTGAAGTGCCTTCAGGAGTCTCTTCACCGAACCGAGTGAAAAACCACTTTAATAATTGTCTTTCACGTTATTGGTCTTAACTGGCTGGTTGGGTTGAATTATGTCTTTTTTATGTGTGTTTTTGTACATGGTCCATTTCTCCCGCTGTAACTTAGCTCTGTGCCCTGAGTCTTTTAAATGTGTTCTGAGTTTGAATGAGTTCCACATGAGTGAGTGTGGATTATTCAGTATGTTGTGCTTTGTGTCACGGGGATCGTAATATTAAACTTCAGCAGACGTATACGTTAATCAATCCATCGGGAACTTGTATTTTTATTTTGCCATTTTCCAAGAGACGCTTTATGCTTTTGTGGCAGAGAAACACACACGCGCGCACGCACACACACATTGTTGTTCTTGTTAAAGAATCGTCATATTTTTGGACGAGTGATGGTGTTGAATGAGTTGAGCGAGTGATGAACCGACTCCTCTTTGGGTCTGATGTAAGTTGTCATCACTCTTTTTTCGGGTTTTCGACTAATGATTTCTATTTTAAAGACTTAAGAGTTCAAAGTATCATCTATAATCAAAGCATTATAAAAAACTGTATTGGTTACTGTATTTGTATTTGATTACTGATGGGGTTTGATACATCCCAATTCCTAAACCAATATTTATTAACATAAATGCACAAAACACATATGGCTATACATAAAGATGCATTTCCTGCTGTGATTGGCTCAGAGTGGTCCAATCACAAGGCTGCAGTCGTTCTTCACTCGCTGTCACACTATTATTATGAGCAAAATTAGGCAAAATGCGTGACACTACAGTGTTTTACAACGGAGTCTGTGTGAGATTGAACATCGCAAATCTCTGTCTGATTCTGTAAAATAAGAATCGCTTGGTATGAATTGCATGAGGTTTAATTATTGTAAATGCTAATACGAAGGCTGCTTTACAAGTCTTTCAGCCCCGGCTTTCTTGAGATAATGGCGCGGTCATGCAAACTTTGCACGTGTCTTAATACATTTTAGTTTGTACAAGATGGAAAACACACTTCACTTTCTAGGTAATCTACACACTCTTAATGTTTTGGAGTTTTATTTTAACCGTGACCATAAGCTGATAGTTGCATTACTTCAGCGCTGTTATTTTTACCGTAGTTTCCACAAGGGTAATATTGGGCAGACGTGGGTAATGCCTGAATGCCTTCATTACAATTCCTTCCAAGTTTATTTTGGGTAGTTAAAGGAGACTTGGAAATTCGGTTTTAACGATAGGTTTGCAAATGATTCTTAAAGCATGGAATTATTTTAGTTTTAGTCCTGTATTTAGCGTGTAACTCATACTTAGGGCTTTTTTTGGGGAAAGCTGCTGAAATTTGAATGTTTTTGCCATGCTTTTAAATGGCATTGCTTACAAACATTACAATTCATTAGTAAAACTGAATCTTAGAAAGCAATGACTTTTATATATAATGATTCTACGCTTTCTGATCCTCGCGTGTAAAGGGACGTCTAGTTCTACTAAACCGTCGTCCTACTTCCCGGAGTGATGACGTTACATGTTCAGTGGCCGTCAAAAGTTTCCAGGAAGTGTTTCCCTAACTAGTGTGTAAACAGACTGCTACTTGTTTTCATTTGCGATGTGGGTTTAGAGACAGTGCGAGAGGGAAAACACAAGGCTGGAAAAGTAGAAGCAGATGAATTCCCAGGCAAACAAACCGTCTGTGTTCTGTGAGTGAGGAGGGTGAGGTCACGAAGCTGGAATGTGCCTGGTCCAGACGGGCAGCCACGGCCCACATGACTCTGAGGGAATCCTTGGCACACCCTGACAGGGGAACCCTGACGTTCCTCCACACCCCCCCATCCCCCACTTTTCCTGCCTGGGAAGGTCTGTTTTTGTTTCCAGGCCAGGATTTGGCTTCGTCCCTGCCTATGAAGAAGTCACATTTTTTTTCATCACCATTCCGAGGTCAGTTTCATTTCTTCCACATAACAAAAGTCACTCCGGCCTCGACAAAGTTGCCTTAGATCCTGGAAAGTAAAGCCGTGGTAAAGCACACATGCACCTGGAAAGAGAGCCATTACTCATCTCGCCCTGCCACCCGCTTTTTCCACATCACAAGTGGAACATGCACAACAGACATCCGATGAGTTCATGTTCTCTTATGTAATATTGTGTTGAATTGCAGCTAAGCCTTTTGAGGTTTTCCTGATTTGCGGATTCTGCCATTGACGCCAGGATTTGGACAGAAGTCGGCTTTTTTTCCACCAAGTAGCTAAAGTATTGATTTGAGGTGTATGGAGGAGATGATCGCAGTTCAAAGCGGTTCCGGTTTCTAACAGCAGAGTTCACACAAAACAGAGACGAATAAAAGGATTTGTCTGGGTAGTTGACCAATAACAGGGTTTAATACTCATATGGTTGGATTTTATTGGATGTTGGTTAATTTATTACTTTAATATTTACAATTTGTATGATTGCTGTACATTGTTTCACAGTAGATCTCCATGAGTTAATGTTAGTTTTGCTAATTCACTTTAAACGTAACACACACGTAACACATTTTTTGATGATAGTGGCCATCTTATCTTTTCCGGTCACCCATTCTTTCGTCTAAGATGGTGCATCAAAATGAAAATTATACAGTAAAGTCAATATGTCTATTATGTGTAAAGTCTGTGGTACAATATAATATGATGTCATTATAACAGGGTGTGTGAGTGTGTTAGTGAGAGTGTGTGTGTGACAGACAAAGGTTCTTCCAGACTTGAAGAATCTATCAATAACTTTTCATCCCTTTATATTCACTGTAATGCAACTATCGCTAGTGCACTGCATGAGTAAAGTTTACCAGAGGCTTCTCTGGCTCCACACAGACAGATGAACTTCCTCTGTTCTTCAAAGGACAAGTAACTCTTTCATGCCATTTTCTCTCTCTCTCTCTCTCTCATTCATTTTGACATCTGTTCTATTTCCTTCCCACCTTTCAAGCTTGCTTTGCATCTAAAGCATTTCGAAGCCAAATGCGATTGACCAGTAATGAGTCTGTTGGGCATAAACCCTCACAAAATATTTTTTCCTAAACTGTTACTCAAGAGCCTAATGTGAGTGGCCTGACTTATGAGGTCTCGGCCCTTCTATATAAAAACATAATTGTGAGACCGCAGTTATGATAATAGAACTAGAAATGGGGAATAAGTCAGTCACTGCTGCGGGGAAACCCTCTGGTTCCACTGATGGTTTCGCTTGTGCTGGACCTGATATGGTCGAAGGTCTTCCTGAGTCCTGACTATGAGTAAAATGGCAGGGAAACTCCTGATGGTCTCCACCCGAGACCACGGCCACACAAGCACACAGGAATCCTGGAACTCCCTGTGTTTTCTCTGTCGTTTTTGGTTCGGCGCCAAGGATTTTCCATTGTGCTTTATCTTTGACTCTTCACTGAATCAAAACACACTGTTCTTCCTCTTTATTTTGCCTTCCTTAAGATTTATCGTAGCTAATGTTGTGGAGTTTATTACCGTACCGTAGGACTTTCCAAGGGAAGAATAGTGCTGTTACACTCTGGGTTTATTACTTTATAAATGTATTATGAAACCGTATTCCGGAATGAATTTGTGTTTTTCATATGTCATCACTATTGAGTTTGCTGTGAGCAGAAGCAGACATCTTGAATGCAAACGCAAGGTCTATTCAGAATCAGCCAATCAGCATCAGTTGGAGGGTTGACGGCATGTGACGTCTCAAATTGTTTTACTTAATTGATTTTGAGTAATAAATAATATATATTTATAAATTTTGTTCCTGTTTAATTTCACCAATTAAGTTCAAGTTCAGTGCATTTGTGTAGAGCTTTTCACAGTTACAGAGTGTCTCGAAGCAGAGAGAGAGAGAGAGAGAGAGAGAGAGAGACTCGCTTTGATGTAATATTTTATACAATTCGTCTATATATATTATTAATAAATACAATATTTTTATCAAAAAGTGAAACACGAGTAATTCAACTTTTGATATCACAATATTTACAGCACTTGTAGATGTATACTAATTATAGGTTTTTACACCCTAAAGACACCTATGAAAAGTCATTATATTTGGTGTTTTATTTACGATGAATTAACAAATATTTATTTTTGAATCTCGATTCTTTTTTTTTTCTTTTTTTTTTTTTTTACCAGACTATAAGCTAATGTTACATTAACACTCAATACCCGCTGAGCCGAATCGCACCTGTTGAGAAGCGCATTGGCACTGCCGTGGTGACCTCAGAGTAAAGAGCATCTGTGTTGTAATTATGATGCGTGTGTGGCTCCGCCCCCTCCCACTGCCACATGCTCTTCAGCTCCCACTCACTCTGACTCAAGAACCTTCCAGAAATGACTAAACAGCAGTGTGTAGGCCTCAGAGCTTCTCCAGAGCCGGTTCTGCATGAGATCCTGCTGTTCTGAGAGAGCAGTTTGTTGTGCATCTGCTCATCTCTATAATATATTGTGTGCGCATTGTTGTGGTCATTTTGTTGTGTTTCTGCTCGCCTTGATCACTTTAAAAATCACTTTACTGAAAGATTGTGCCATACATGAGTTTTTCATATGAAAACTGAGAAACCACAGAACAGGCGTTTAATTCTTCAACAATGTATGAACTGATGGCCTACATTGAAATTCATTTTATTTTATTCACGATTATTCACTTTATTTAAATCTGTTTTTTGAAACTGAAGCTGCACAATTTACCGTACGTACAGTATTGAAGTTGCGGTGAAGTCTTCTGTTTGCACAAATGAGTGCAGAAAGTTTGCTGTGGATTAATTTATAATTTAATTCATTCATTTATTATAACTTAGTTCCGTTTTTTTCATCTCTAGAATAAGAGTCAGTTTATCTGAAATCAAAAATGGCACAAGCTAATAGTGTTCTTCATTACTGTATTTGCATAGTGAATGTCTGGATACAAGGTCAAACTCTTCTCGTTCTACACTTTATGAATGTTAAACAATCGCTTGATCGTTCTAACAGAAAAACTTGTGTTTTGTCTCTCCTCTCTTCTCATCCGTCTATCGTCCTCATCCATCCTGGTGCTTTGACTGACAGAGCTCCCAGCTGAAGAAGGTAAATATTGATCTTTCCATCATGTTGTTAGGTTCTTCTTACTTTATGGGTCGCACCGTTAGCACGGGCTCCGTCTCATTCGGTTTCAGTAGTCAAGCTTATTCTAAAACTATTCTCTAGTTCATGAACCATAACATGGATCTGAATGGGATGTTGTGCTGTTTTTACAGGTAAATCATTGTGGGAGTTGGTGGTGGAGCAGTTTGAGGATCTCCTGGTGCGGATTTTGCTGCTGGCAGCCTGTGTGTCTTTCGTAAGTGAGGTTTTTTTTTTGGGATTGAGAAGGTTTTATGTTTTTCCCCAGAGTTCTATGAGCTTAAGCTGGTGAAGAAACCATTTGTAATATTTGTTGGAGATAAATTTTCCCGGTGATCATGGATGGGAGCGCTTCAGTTGTCCTTAAAAGACTTTCCAGTCAAATTGTGTTGGTAAAACGTGGCCTCGCTCATTTGATTGGCTGAAGGTTTGTTTATCTTGCTCAGGCTAGCCGCAGGTAAATGAATGATGCGAATTAGAGCAGCTAGTTTTTCCATAATCGATGTCGGCAAACATCACACGACAAGATGAGCAGCCAAAAAACGAACATTATTCTGTTGTCTGCCTTCTGATGAAGGTAAATATTTCCACACCTCGTGATGTTTGAAGGCTCTAAGATCTTTTTTTTTTTTTTGCAGCTGCATAACAGCAATACTGTTTTTATCAGTGTTGTGTGGATCGCAAAGAGCCATAGTTCAAGCTTATAATTAACGCGGAAGAATTCTGAGCACAGGGTTCCAAAATCAACCGCTTCGAGTTTTTTGTATAACAAGTGTACTTTTAACATTTTTATTGTTTTGTTATTTATTGTTATTTTTGTTTTCATACTTTTGCATTTTCATACTTTTTCGTCATTTGTTATTTTATTAATTATGTTTAACTATAATAACTATATGTATTAGTTTAGTCGCTTTGGATAAAAGCGTCTGCCAAATGACTGTAAAGTAAACTACTGTAAAGTAGTTATGTTTATTATTTGTATTGATTTCTTTCTTCAAACTATTATCCATTATTATTTTTAGTTTAATTTGTAGAATAATTATTGTAAAAAATCTGACTTGTATATACTTATCGATACATTGTAAAATGTGTTTTTTATACATTTTATATATATATATATATATATATATATATATATATATATATATATATATATATATATACATACCATATATACCATATTAGAAGTGTATGTGCATTTATATGACATTAGGAAATAAATAGGTAACTTACCCATTTTCTAATGTCTGTATATGTACGCACCATTTTAATCTCAGATTATACTTTGTAGTGATGATAATAATGTTGCTGATATTGGTTTTCCATGACTAGTTAATCATTTTGAGTTTGGTTTGAATTTTTCTTACTAATGCAGTGAATTTCCTTTTTAATGAACTTTTCATCTGACACCAGCTAGAAACGGTGGCCAGAGCAGAAGCTTTCCAGCCCAGAGTGTGACGCAGCCACTCATGCACTTGCAGCCACAGTCGAATGGATGAAAATATGTATTTTAGGAAAAATACACATTAGCTCTAGTGGTAGGAAAAACCCCCAAGGCCCGCGCCGTTTTTACTCCAGACGTTTTCCTTATGTCATCGGTCAATCCTGCTTGCTTTCATATTTTTATTTTCCTAACCGCGTTTAAGATCCATGAGGCCGTCAGCCACTTTCAGACAATGGCACAGAATTGAGAGAAATGTTTCAAGAGTTTCATTCACGCTCCCAGAAGCGCAGTGATTTGTGTGACAGGCAAACGCTAATGTGCAATGGAAATACTCTGGGGAGACCGTCCCAGTCACGGATAACACATTTGTGTGCCATTTTGTTTATTGAAATCTTTTGCATTCGGCTTTACAGACTTATTTGCATGTCATGAGAACAAAACGAATGGTTTCTAAGCAACGATGGGGCCGTGAAGACAATATTTGTTTATATATTTAATGTATCGTACAGTGAATGTGTGTGTTGTGAGGGCATGATATCGTGACACAGTCGGGAATAAAAGCGACAAACCTGTTTGCGGGAATTGTTAGGCGTTCATTTCTGGAATTGTTTCATTATTTTGTCATTATTTTGTAATTTTGTAATTTCATTTAGTAAGTTCTGGGGCGTTCAAATATATACATTAGTAAATACAAGAGGCACTTTGTATTTCATTATAGTGATTCGTTGAACTTAAAAGCTTCAACTTTAACATTAAATTCCATAACACACACACACACACACACACACACACACACACACACACACACACACACCGCATAAAATCCCAACTTTACCCTCAAACAAGCCTTCAAAATTGTGGGCCCCAGCCTAAGGTCTCTCAAGGGCCCCACTAGTTTTACACTTTAGTATAAAAACCTTATATCGCGGCCCCACTTTTACCCAAATGCCTGTACACACACACACACACACACACACACACAGAATTATTTGGCATTCAGTTGTCTTTTTGGTCCTTGTCTCTTCTTTTCTGCTTCTTTGGGGATTTGTATAAGTTTGTATGTGTGGCTTTTATAATTATTGTAATTAAAGGTTAAAGAGAGATTGCATCACAACTAATGATTTGTAGAATGGAAATTGAAATATCTAATATTTGAAGCCAAGGTAAGATCAGCAAGGTCTCTAATCTAATTGAGCTGAGCACAAAAATCTTTATACAGTGCAAATAAAATGTATTAAAACGTTTAGATTTATATTCCTGGCGGACACTTTCATCCAAAGCGCCTTATTAAGCATGACAGTTTTTACAATCAAACTAATTTCAAATGAACAAAATGTAACAAAAGATATTTACTGAATACAAAATAGTAGTATTTCATCTCGTCTCCTTTCAATTTCACCATTTTGAGATGTCAAACTTTGATTTGAGGTTGAGCAGAAGCCAGCGTGTAATAAAGTAAAGACAGCCAGTGTGTTCTGCAAAAGCAGCCCGTCACATTCTGTTCCGTCTCCGTCCGGGCTCTTTGTTTAACTTATCATGTGCTGTACCGACTCCAACAGCAGATTCCACAAGACCTTCAGTCGTACTCCCACATCCCAGCGTGTCAGACTCGTACCTGACGCCATCTTCTCATTTTTGTGATGGGTGTCAACAGTCTGATGTTCTTGCTGCTATTCACTCCTCACCTGGGACATTTTAGTGCCATGGTCTTCTTTTTAAAATGTATAATTGCATATAATAAAATGAAAACAAGTTGTGTATTTATAATAAATTATATACAAATATTAATACTTATTTTTTTTGTTCCTGCGTGTCTGCAGAATATGTCCAGCAAGCCTCTCTGTAATAAACATATGGATTATTCAGTGGTTTTTCCACAAATAAAAAATGTTGTTCAAAGCAGGAAGTGCCGTTTTGTTTAACATTTTGTTTGTATTTGTTCATCAGGTGTTGGCGCTGTTTGAGGAGGGCGAGGAATCAGCCACAGCCTTCGTGGAGCCGCTTGTCATCCTGCTAATTCTGGTGGCTAATGCCGTCATCGGAGTGTGGCAGGTACGTTCAGCTCGCCATAATCGTGGCCTTCTCATCCGCAGTACATTGATTATCGATTTGTTTTTTTAGGAACGAAATGCCGAGAATGCAATCGAGGCTCTCAAAGAGTACGAGCCAGAAATGGGTAAAGTTTACCGCATGAACCGCACGGCCGTCCAGAGGATCAAAGCGCGAGACATCGTGCCTGGAGATATCGTGGAGGTTTCTGGTGAGATCATCACTTCCTGTTTACTGCTGTGCAGACTCCCGGCGGATCAGATTTGCAGTTTCATTTCAATGCATTTTTTAATGGGACATGCTTTTGTTCCACCTATTTTAACCAGTTCATCTCTTAATTGCATTCTGTACATTTTTCATGGGCTGTTTTATATGTGGCACATTTTATAGGAGGTTGAAATAATTCTCTATGCTAAATGATCCTCAGCCTGGAATGACAAACACACAATTAGCCTGGAATGACAAACACACAATTGCTCAAGTTGCTCACAAAAGACTGTTTGTACCTACACGTTTTTTTTTTTGGTGAGTGTTTCTTCAAAAGTGCGGTAGGAAAGAATCAAGGAAATGTACAGACGGTGAAGCTTAAAATATATTTTTTTATATTTTATTTATAATTTTGTTTTTCAATTTTACTTGAAGTCATTCATTTCTGAACATGTTTTACAAAGGCAACAGCCAAAGTCACAATTATTTACGATGAAACTATTCATGATTAAGCTTATGTATTGTACTATTATGTTACATTGCATCTATTAACAGATTTACTATATTTGTGTTTACTCTTTCTAAAACTGACCCGTTTTTAAGGGGTTTCAGCAAATTTGAGACTCTTAAACGTCGCCATTTGCAAAGGGTTTGGAAAGATGATGGAGTGATGCAGACTCTCCTCCTCCCGCGGCCTTCTGCTGAGCATTTCCCCATGTGGTCTCCCATAATGTGTAGAGGAGGTGGCCCAGTGTCCAGTCATTTCCTGTTCTGGTTTGCCCAAAACACACAAACACAAGCTGTCCGTTTCTTTACCACGTCTTCTCATTGACTTCTGCGCGGCCTGGTCTGTGTGTGAGCATGTGGCAGAAGCAGAGCAGGAATTTCCCAATCTCATGAAGAGCTTCTTTTGGCAAGGTGCCAAGGAGATTGGTTAAAAAAAAACGTCAGGGGGAAAAAAAAAAAAAAAAAGAGTAGAAAAAACGTTGTAAGGATCAGTGTGTCTATGTTTGTTACAGATACAATATCTAACTCATTTCCCTCTCTCTTTCTCTCCTCTTTTATCATATAATACAATGAAAGTAAATTAGATGTTCCTCTGTCTTTCTGTTTTTTTTTCTCCTTTTCTATCTCTCCATTTGTATCACTCACCTTTGCTACTTCTGTAGATTTATGTTTATTTGTAACTTTCACTTTCTCCTTGAATCTCTATTCCCATCACTTTCCTTTTAAATATACCTTTATATTTATCTCATTTTTCTTTTTCACCTGTGTCTTTCTTTTCTTTTTTTGTTGTTGTTGTTCTACAGGTATCTGTATAGAAAACAGATAAATGCTTTCTCTCTTTCTTCTATTACTCTTTCTCTAACACACACACACACACAAGCACGTTTCTTCACTCCGTCAATTGTGAATCTTGACATTATAAATTTAGACGCAAAAAAAATAGCTGTTGCCTTTTTGTTCCCGGCACCTTCACTCCACAAACACACAAACACACACACACGTGGTGTGTTCCCCCGCAAACACACACACACACACACACACACACACACTCTGCATCCACCTAATTGGTTTTTGTTTCATTAAACATTTGCTCACTAATGATCTGCAGACTGTCAGTCAGTCAGAGAGCAAGAGCGGAGGAAAAAAGTGATGACAACCAGCAAGAGCATGTTTAGCACTCAATCTGTCCCAGATCAGATTTTTTGATAACAACCATGTGAATGTATCTGGAAAAAATGTTCAAACACTGCATCCATTTTATTTTACTTTTTTTACGGAATGGAAATTTTTGCAGTACTGTGCGGGAGAATGAGCTCCGGATAGTGGTGTAAAGTACTTGAGTAAATGACTGTTATTTTACTTAAGTATGTTTTTGCTACTTTGTACTTGTACTGAGTATTTAAAAAATGTAAGCAACTTTTACTCTACTTTACTACATTTTGAGTGTATGTACTCTTTACTCCACTACATTACTTCACTACTCAACTAAATGCTATCTATGAGATAAGTCACGTGAATGTGAAATACACCTGCCGCATGAATGGGTGACGCGTGAATGAATGAGTAAAAAGTTGAGCGGTGAGAAGAGGTCAGAAAGGAATCAATGAGCAAAACATGTTGAGTCGGAGACAAAAAGACGGGTTGAATTCTAGGGATGAGATGTGGGTTGAATTACCTGTCTCGGCACAGTAGTAACAAGCTTCTCTTTGTTCACTGGTCAAGACCACATTCCAGTGGCTGGATTACGGTCTGAAACCCCTCCACTAGACCCTCACTAACAGGCCTTGTCTCCCTGGAAACCATTTCCAGATCCCCTCCTATGTCAAGGTCACACAAGTAAAGTACCAACCGGAAATCCAACAGATTTCATTTTTTTCTGTACGTTAAAGATTCTTCCCGGCCCTGCTGCTTGTAAACTAAAACTAATGCAACAAAATGGGATTTATTGTGGCTTGATAATTGAAAGAAACCACCAGGGTCTTTTTAATGTTTTGTTGTATTGAAATGCCACATTTCTCTCCGTTTCCAAAGTCTCATAAAACTCCCAGTTTGTAAAGTCTCATAAACCGAAAATCAACAAGAGTAATTAGCCCACGGAGATTAATAGAGGCGGCGGGTCACTGGCATTGTGCGTATAGTTTATAGGAAAAAGACACCGGCCCCCAGTTTCCAAAACTGCAGTGATTTATGAGAGCGAAGTGTAAATGCTCACGCCGAGCACGTTGAACAGATCTTATTTAGTAAGTGGGGAAGAGTTGGCAGCGCTGAGGTGTTGTCAGCTGCATCTGCTGAAATATTTCTCAATTTCTGTCTAGCTTCACTGCTTCAGTGACATAATAGTGTTGCTAAGCGCTCTCAAACACGCGTAAACAGATTTCAAAACCTTTCGGTTGGATGAAAATTAATCTGGAAAAATAATCTTGTGCTAAAGTGCCTACCACAGCCACATTGGTTCATAAAATACGTGCAAACCATCATCTCATATTTCTGTGTTCTCTATTATTCAGCATTAGGTCCAGCAGGAGGAGGTTTAAAAGACCACGACTGTAATAATTCACTCAATTAGCCCGGTGTTAACGCATATATTTACATGTTTCAAATATTTTAGTATTTCTACTTGAATTTATTGGAAAGTAGAATTCAGACGGGTACAGTGCCCGTTCACAATGAAACCAAGTAGGTGGGTGATGCCACTGGGGTTCGGTGGCATGAAAGCATCTGTTGTTCTTGGAGCGTAAACAGGTTGTTGCCTGTGGTGGCCTTTACGTCCCTACACCTACGTGATGAAGACCCTGACGGGGGTGTTGTCTTGTTTGCTCGAGACCCCAGGCTGATGTGAGCCATTCCTAACGTGGGTGGACGGGGATGGAGAAATCAGAAGTACCGGCCATGGGGGTTAAGTGTTTTAAATGATGTGCTTATAGCATATTATGTGTTTTCTTCTCTGGACTTTTATCTAACCAATGCCGAGACCAAGTGAACGTGGATTTGGTCATTTCTTATATCGTTGACAAACTTCTGTATGGACGTGATTTTTTTTGTACTTGTAAACTGACTTTTCTCCGGGTCTACCAAAAACATGCAGAAGATTTGGAGTCTGTACAATTGCCCAAATTCTATGGTGTGAAAGTGTGAATGTGTGTCTGGCTCTGTGATTGGTTAAAAGTCTGGCTAATCATCTGCCTGCAAATGGCGAAATCACCTCGTCCACACAACAAATTAACCTTGTTTGAAAAAGATGCCGACTTGTTGCGCACAATGTAGAGAGTAATCGTAAATGTCGGGTTTTTTTTTTGGGGGGGGGGGGGTACAAGTACAAAGTAAACAAAAAAAACTTAAGTTAACAGTCAATTTACTCAAGCACTTTACACCACTGGTTATTAAATTTAACGCCTCGTAAATTACTCGTATTTCCTGAACATGCCATCAATCTTGAAACAAGACAGTTTGTGACTGGAATTGTTAACACAAGCTAGTAAAGAATAATAATTTACTGCAATTACTTGACCATGACCCAAAAATGCTAAATATTTTCGAACTGTAATTAGATAGACACTTCAGTTTTTAAAGCTATGGCGTGTAAATATGGTTCTGATTTATAACGTGTTGTCTTCAACTACAAAACCCATTGAAACTCAACAAAGTATCCCATATTGATGACTCTGTCAAATCTAACTAGCTGGATTCTGTTCAGCTCTTGTTTTTAGTTCTTTTTCAATAAGGAACTCCTCTTTTTCTGCATCGTACGCAGTCCATCAACTGAATATTGATCATTTTTGTTCTCATCTACTGAGTATTGAACCATCTGTCTGCACCTCATTCACTTTGCTTCAGGGTTTGTGTCATGGTTGCTCCGCTTTATTTGGTTGTAATGGAGTGCAGTGTCTGGAAAACAACAGTCTGGAAAGATTCTTCAGGCTGAGGATCAGAGTAGTTTAGAAAGCTTTCTCTTACATTTAGTGAATTATTCAAATCAGAAAAGCCCCTTAGCTTACTGGGCCACTGCCTTCACCGCAGGTTTTTCTTCTGTTCTGATGGGGGGTTTTTTTGTTCTTTTTTTTGAAGTGGGGGACAAGGTGCCTGCAGACATCAGGATCACGTCCATCAAATCCACAACCCTGAGAGTCGACCAGTCCATCCTTACAGGTTTGCATTAAAGTTCTTGTTTTAGTCGCGAACCTCTCAGACTTTTTGGATTCTGTGATCCACTCGACCTGTAGAGTTTTGTTTATGTTATTTTTTTTTAAAGATGGCTGCAGTCAATACATATACATGCTATATAACATATATGATATATAATATGATACATATTGACTTGTAATGGTTGTTGAATCACTATTCTCGGCCAATCACTATCTTGCTGTTCTGCGTATCATAACAACTAGGTGGAATTAAGGTTTTGATGTGCAGTAAATTACACTATCGCTTCAAAAAGAACTCGCAGCTTTACAACCACACAATCGCAGCCACATATTCTTTGGAAGGGTGAAAATTGCCTGTCCACATCATTTTGCGGCCCGCTTTTGATCAACAACGTGACTGGATTTTTAACTGACCAAAATGTGTTTTAGGCGAGTCTGTGTCCGTTATCAAGCACACGGATCCTGTGCCGGACCCTCGAGCAGTAAATCAGGACAAAAAGAACATGCTTTTTTCGGTAAGTAGGCCTTACAATTAAAAATATAGTCAATGCTCATCAACACACTACTCAATATCATCAAATGCCAGTCTTATATTGGAACCAAATTTTACTTTCCTTGGAAATCTAAAAAAAAAACAAGCTAGTCCAGAACAATTTGCCTAAATTAAACAGGGGAATCCTGTTCCTCGGCTTATTCTAAACACTATAAGTAGATCTGCACTTGTCCACTAGTAATCCCATTAGCTTGTTTAAGGGGGGAAAAAACTCCTTGTCTAAAAGTATTGACCTTAAAAGTGACACAATCTGTACTATATTGTAGAGCTTATTACCTACGTCAGTCGAGTTTAAAAAAACAGGGCGAATGAATGACGAAACACAATGGTAAAGTAAGTCGGCTATCAACTCGGACATTTCGGTGTTTTACTGCGGTATCAAACCAGGAACATAACACTCAGCAAACCACATACAATTCAAAACAAAATTATTAGCCGCCCAACAAAAAAGTATTTCAAAAGTCCTTTTAGACAGAGCTAATAATTTAGTCCTCAACTGTACATATTTTGTTTTATTTTATAGGTTTCTTTTATGTTTGTTGTTGTTTTCATTACGTTTAATAGTGATAGATATCTTTACAACCGTACTTTTACCTTACATTACATTATTTTTCATTCCATTTTTTTTTAAATAATGAGTAATGTGTTATTATATTGCTGTTTGACAAACTGATTTTCAGGGTTAAATATTTAAAATAAAACAGTATCATGATCAAAAAAAAATCATGATCTTGAATTGTAATCTTGAGAAAAAAAAAAACAAATCGTGATTCTCATTTTATCCAGAATCGTGCAGCTCTACTATATTGCTCTTAAAACAATTGTGTAGAGACAATAGCCTTGTGCATTATTCTGGTAAATTAAATGGATTTTCCAAGCTGTGTTTTTTTAAAACCATGTGGAACGAAAGAATGCTGTAGTTGTGGTTTCCAGCTACTCTGTAACGAGTCAAACGTGGATTAGATCTTTCCTTAGCACCTTTAGCGATCTTAACTAGACAGTCGGTGAAATATAGGGCTCTTTTCACCCCCATTAAAAACATCACAGCACAGTCTCCGCATCGGAAAAGATGAAACGGTCTTTGTTCCATTTAAGCTTTCCTGCGTGATAAATGACATGTGCTCGTGTCTTCCATAAGGGCACAAACATCGCTGCAGGTCGGGCCATCGGTGTGGTCGTTTCCACTGCGGTTTCCACAGAAATCGGCAAGATTCGTAACCAGATGGCGTCCACCGAGCAGGAGAAGACCCCTCTGCAGCAGAAGCTGGATGAGTTTGGCCAGCAGCTCTCGAAGGTCATCTCCCTCGTCTGCATTGCTGTGTGGGCCATCAACATCGGTCACTTCGCCGACCCAGTCCATGGGGGTTCTTGGATCCGTGGTGCCATCTACTACTTCAAAATAGCCGTGGCTTTGGCCGTGGCAGCCATTCCAGAGGGGCTGCCCGCTGTCATCACCACCTGTCTGGCTCTCGGGACCCGGCGGATGGCCAAAAAAAACGCCATTGTGCGCTCGCTGCCCTCGGTGGAGACCCTGGGATGCACCTCGGTCATCTGCTCCGACAAGACCGGGACTCTGACGACTAACCAGATGTCGGTCTGTAGGGTGAGTGAGTGGAGATTAGACCTACATCTGTTGCAATGTATAGTTTCATTCAGAAACCTAAATTACAAAAAAATATATATACTATAATATAAGAAAAAAAAATGGAAAAGGTCTGAAATATATGGTGCTATGATACACTAAACAGTAGATTCACTTTATTACAAATAATTAAAAAAAATAATAAATTATTCCACAATTACAATTTTTCAATTACAGTGGACAAACTTTTTTTCTTGATTCTAACGTCAGCATGTCTAATGTCACTTTTGACTTCTTGCCAAATGTATTTGGCTGTTTGACAGGTTTTTTTTAAAGAGTGGAAGATTGAAGATAAGCGGTTTTAAAAACGCATGTTGGAAATTGCTTCAATATATCATGAAAATGGGTTTTTCCAGGGTAGAATTTGCAAACTGCTGTCGTAAAATGCTAGTGACATTCTGATATTACTATTTGACAAATTATATAATATGTTTATTTATGCATTACATTTTTTTCATATTTCACAAACTCGGATAAAGTTTAGTTCATGCTTTTTTTTTTTTTTAAATGTCATTGTCAAATCCTATTCATGTTTGAACGTTTTTTTAAAAGAGACTTTTATGTTCATTAAAAAATTTACATTTCACATTTCCCCGCACACTTATTCCAGACGTATCTGTGTGTCGTGGCTCTTCAAGCAGCGACAGGTGGATTTCGGAGACATGATCTTGACGCTGGTGTTCACCATGGCGGCTGCTCTTTGATGCTGTGCCAGGACGTCTCATGCAGAGCTGAGAGATGCAGACAGCAGCTTTCTCTGCCTGCCATATGTGAGAGCGCAGGAAGCCAGTAGAAATAATAGACTGCTCCAAATTAGAACTTTGCTTCTCTATTGTAGCGCCTTTTTTCCACAACCCATGAGTACAAAATTAAGTAGCGTAATAAACATTTAATTAATAAAACATTTATAAATATAACATTTTTTTTCTACTGCCAGAAGTTGTCATCCCATATTTTATTTCTTTTATACTTTTATAGAAGTAAGTCTATCGCTCTTGCAGCAAAAAGGATTGTTTCGAGATCCAAGTCCCAGTCGGGGCCTTTTTGTATGGAGTTTCCATGTTACTTGGTTTCCTCCAGGTCTCCGCTTTCCTTCCACAGCCCTAAAACATGCAGGAGATTTGGAATCTGGAAAGTTGTCTAAAGGTGTGAGTGAGAGTGGGAATGTGTGTTCCGCTCTGTGATTGGTTGTCCTCCAATTGGCCTGGTCCTTCATGCAGTAGGAACTCGGCGGACTGTCGTGCACAACACTGTAAATCAGTTTACGCTTGGTAAATCCTTGACTTGTACAGACAGGTCGCCAGGACTTGTTTGAAAGACGCTATGTTCTCTTGAAACTTAACCCGATAACCTTGACACGGTGTCAGACCTCAGGCGTTTACAATCACTCACGGCTGAATATCTGTTCTTCTTTTGACTTGACGCTCTTGCTAAAAGCAAATTTGACATTTGCTGCGTCTGTAATGACAATTCCCGGGATATTTTACAGGTCATTGCTCTCTATTCTTCATTTATTACAAATTTAGGTTTGGTGAAGTTGTGGGATGGTTTTGGTGAGAAAATGTGATGATTTTAGTTTGACAGTTCAACACTGAACGTTGCTGTGTTGATTGCACCGATCATAATAGTAGAAGAAGGGTTTGTGGAGACCCCTGCAATTCCCTGTGGATGATATTCTTCACCTCAGTGACGCTCTGCGTGTGGATATGTGTGTCTGAGGTCACTGTTGTGATTCACAGCAGGGTTTTCCCTCCATTCAGAAGCTGCCTAATTCCCTGCAAGTGCTGACAACGTAACCGGAAAGTCTCACTGCTGCGCTGTGGTAAATATTTACTCAATCCTCTCCCTGATCCTCGCCGATCAAAGCTGACGCAGCAGCCAGACTTCAGAACATGTTACGCTTCACCACGCCACTTTCAGTTGTGAGGGTTTCCTGTTTTTAAACAAGCGTGAGTCTCAAATAGATTATTAGTCTGCGCAATAAGTGCGAAACAAACAAAGATGCATGAAAGTATCAGCGATTATGAAACAAAGTAAAAGTATCGAAGGAAACAAGTGATTTTTTTAGAAATCTAGAATCTGAATTAAAGAAAGGGAGATGATCACAAATGTAATGAGGAGCTTTATAAATATTATGCATATTCTATTCTAGATTAAATAGACTGTACTAGATTAATAGCCAGTACAAGTGTGTTCACATTTTCGATGCCACTTTTTGAGACGGTTGCAGTCGACCAGGTGATGATTTATGAAGATCCAGATAGAGTGAGATACAATAGTCCAACCTTGAAGTTATAAAAGCACAATTTAGAACGTCTTTCATGGAAAGCGACTTGTTTTTAGCAGTTGATCTTGATTTAAAAATAGACACTGCTTTTCACTACTGATTCGTTTTTCAAAAGACCAAATTGGATCATAAATAACTCCAATATTCCTATAAGAGACTATTTTAGGACCAATAGCCATCATTTTTTCATCATCATTTTTTTATACCCTCCTCTTTTCATTATTTCTTTTCACCTCTCACAGCCAGTTTTGTTTTCCTAGCCACTGTCGTCTTTCTGCTTGCTCACTGCTCATAGTCATTGTTATAGTCATGGCTGAACTATACATCAAAAAAGAAATAATACTATATAATTTCCAGGGTTTTTATGCCAGAGGATTGAGAAATGTTGACTGAATAACATCCATTCACAAGGCCCGTGATTTCCACTGTCGTTCCCTGTTTGTAAGTCTGGTGCTGTGGTTTCTGTGCTTCTACTCAGGCATTTCCATGTTTTTGTTCCTGTTGTAGAATATTCCAGGAACATCTCGGACACGCTCTTCTTTAGGAAGCCCATTGTTGCGTAATCGCCTGTCAAAGTTATTTTCTTCTACTTGGCTCCATGCATGTGGAAAAATCAGATGTTAATCGGAATTGATCCATTTTAGTTGTTTTGTACTTTATCAAGTGTGTCTTTCTTATCCAGCGAGAGGGTGCGGTGGTTCCTTTGTGTTCTACTGTTAAGTAAAAAGAGGCTGATTGTAGAGACAGATTAGATGCTTATCCCAGCCTTGGAATTACCGCTGTCACCTAGTGGAAGTGCTCTTCAGGATAATCCATTATTGGGTTCCGGACACCTTCCAAACAGAATTTTGGAAGCTCTCGGCATTTAAATCAAAATGGACATGGATAACTAAACCAGTTTCCTCTTTTGTGTTTTTCACTGAAATGGAGAATCACACGCTCTTATCAGAGTTTTATCATCGCATAGCACAGCCTGCAGCCCTTAGTTTCTGTTGCTATGGCAACACACAGCAACATTTTCCTGGACCGTTGGACTTTGGGATTTTGAGATGTTTATTAATAAAGCTTCTCTTTTGGTGTTTCTGCTTTTATGTTGCTCTTGCATCATCATTATTTGGGGCCTGGAGTTGCAGTGTAACTTCTTCCACTCCAACAGCCTTTGGTGATGTTTTTTACATTCCTAATGCAATGACAGTTTTTCCCTCTCACACAAACTAAGCCACTCAATTCATCTTAGTCTGGGCGTTCTTTCTACATGATCTTGTTTTCAAACAGGTGTAAATCTACATTTATAAATAACAGGTTTAACAGGTTTGTGGATGATTAGATGGATATATAGAGTTAGACCATTTGAAAAATAGAAAAAAGAGAAACGAAGGGGATGAAAGGGAGGAGTGATGGATAGAAAGATGGGGTGAGAGAAAAATGGAGAGGGGTGAACAAATAAAAAAGCTAAGCCAAAGGAAAGTGAAGTTAAACTCTTCAACATGCGGTTGACTAATAGAGGTTCATTGATTGACTAGACTAGTGTGCAGTTTCACGGTTTTTTGATTATTTCAAGTGTACGTCCATTAAAAACAATATACAACCATTAACTCCAAATCACAAGTCAAATATCATCCTGTCTTCTATTAAGTGTCATTGTGTTAACCTTTTTTATTCTTCACACCTCTGTTTCATCTGAAAAAAAGTTACTGGACTTGTACACTGTGACCTTTTTCAAATTGGCACAAGCGGTCCAGCTCTACACCGCTGTACCTTCTACTCAAGGAAAAATGAGGAAATAACATCTCACTCCCTGCTGAAACTTGCCCAGGGCTTCCTCGGTTCTTCTGAACGTGTTTAGTGTGATGAATGTGACGAGAACGATGTCAGAGAGATGTGATGTGGGACGCATCAGGTTTCATTTGTCAAATATATATATAATTTATACCAAAATTTGTTGGTACCACAACTGAGTGTCCTTGGGCCATGAGTTATAGCTGCGGGATTGTGTGTTCACGTCACTGTGTGTCTATAATGTGGGGTGGTACACACTCATTTAAGTATGCAACATTATGGTTTAAAACATAAAGGAGGAAATGCACAGATTGTGAAGCATTAGCTTCGTAAGGTGTGCACAAGTAGACAATAGTGACGCAAAGTTTGCAAGAGATGTCTGGGAATGCGCGGCAGATTCAAAAAGTGTACGAGAGAGATTGATGAGTTTTGCATGGTCGAGACTCATTAAAACTGATTGGTTTCCTTGTTGCATGGGCGTGGCCAATTTGTTAAAGCACAAAAGATCGATGAGAAGTAAGTAAATATTTAGTAAAATCTCCAACACTAAATCACGTACAAAAATTGACGTTTCATTTTTACACGTATTGTGCTCCTAAACGCCCAACTAACAAAGCAAATTTTTAAAAGAATATAATATCAGAGCTCCGGTCTCAAGAGGTTAAAACTTAAGAGTTTCTTCAAACTAAAATTTTACTAGGAGGCGAATAAAGTCAGTCTAAAGCAGCAGTTGGTCTTATCTCAGTGGCATAAAAATATTTTGAAATTTCGTTGCATTTGAATGAAGTTTCTAAAAACATATTCTCACTTTTAGCTGCTTACACTATAAACTAAATGACTCTTCCAGTCAATCTGACCTGATGTGCATGCACATGTTTTGACTCGCGTGTGTTGTGTGTGTCTTTGGGTTCTTCATTAGATGTTTGTAGTTAATAAGGCTGATGACAGCAGCTGCTCCCTGGACGAATTCAGCATCACCGGCTCGACATACGCTCCAGAGGGACAAGTGTAAGAACACACACACACACACAATGCTTATTAGAAACCTCCAGCGTTTGTCATTCTTCATCCTCTACTGACTCTTCCTCAGGCTGAAGTCTGATAAACCAGTGCAGTGTGGGAACTATGATGGACTTGTGGAACTGGCGACCATCTGCTCTCTGTGCAACGACTCTTCTCTGGACTACAATGAGGTGGGTTGACGGTGTGGAAGTACGTATTTTAGATACCGATAGTACATGGCGATAACAGAAACAAGAATGGACGACTTTAAATAAAGACACGAACAAATATTTCAATGACAGAATTTACTCATGTTAAAGATGGTAATATTTTATATTATCAGCGATTTATAAAGTAACAGTTTTGCTGTGTTTTTAGATATATTCTTTTTTTTTTCTCAGGTAATATTAGGCCGTATTATCTAAATTAAAATAAATACAGCATTCAAGAAAAAATTATAGTTTGGGTCTTGATAAACGTAAGAAAAAAAACTTGATAAATTTGATATAGTTTGATTGTGTTTATCCATCTCAGTTTTGCACTTCTCTGTTTCGCATAAAGACTTATTGTGCACCAAACGTTTCAGTTGTTTCCCGCTTTGGCTGCAGCAATGGATAAGACAACGTTCAGGCTGAATTAAAAGAGACGACAATATAAGGATGCTCCTGTTTTTGATTACGCATGTCTGTCTGGGAAGGTGTTGAACTAGAACAGCACACGCTAATCGGTTTGTTTTATAAAGCAGTTATACAATGTTATACAACTCTGGTATTTTTGATCTTTCAAAATAAACTAAAAACTGGTTTTCACTCCTCGTCACTTCCTTTCATTGAAGGGTGGGATGTCACATTTACCAGGAGTCACTTTAAAGCCTGTATTATCATTGCTGGCATGTTCTCCATGTGCTTCTGAAAGCTTTTCCTGTGCTTGATTTTTGCCTCTGGCCTGTATTTCTCACCTCCGAGTCTTTGCTGTGGTATCATGGTAACTGCGTTGCATAATGGCATGCGTTTTTTTCGTTTGGTTTGTCGAGTAGCATAAAGGACAGAGCAGGTTAGGACAGGTTGAAGATGCATCATTGAGCTGGCGTTATTGTTGAAGACACCCACTTTGTTTCATCTCTATTGTGCGCTGACAAATCAAGCTTCTATTCTGAAACAAATGGCATTGTTCTTGGCCGGTAATTTCAAGAATTATGTAATGACGTTTTTTGGCTTTTAATTATTTTAAAATTTCACCATTTCACCTGTTGTTTGGGATGGTTAAAAGCAATTATTAGAATTTGCATTTTCTAAATAGTTTTTTTCAGGATTGTTTATTTTCTGGCTTAATTCATCTGGTAAAATTCATTTTGTGACAAACTGTGGTCCAAATAAGCAAAGGACATTAAAGTTAATATCAGTGTCCAAATATTATAGTTATATAATAAGATTTGTTTGCATTCTGATTCGGCAGTTCATTTGGACTGATATTATTTTATTTGACAGTTAAGTATTGATTACATTAAGACTACTAAGTACTAAATCACAACATCTACTGTATATGGTTCAGTTCAATATGTAATACAGACATTATACTCTTCTGGACCCAAACGCTATGTTTAAATGATCTGTAGATTTTTTTGGTTGGTGAGAAGCTAAATACCTTATTTCTGATTTCCGTCTAACGCAGGCCAAAGGAGTGTATGAGAAAGTGGGCGAGGCCACAGAAACCGCTCTCACGACACTGGTGGAAAAGATGAACGTGTTCAGAACTGACCTTTCTGGACTCAGCAAAGTGGACAGAGCTTCAGCTTGCAACCTGGTAAGAGAAAAGTAACATCATATCAGACACTTGACCAGTCCACAGTATCTTTTCGGGTGTCAGCCGTCATTTTTTAAATTATATTTAAAGAACCTTTTAGGACAAACTTGCATTGTTAATCCGCTGTTCAGGCCACTTAAAAGTGAGAATTGCCTACATTTCACATCCACACTTCCCACACAGCTAAATAGAAACTGGGAACTGGACTATTTTGGCCGTTATTCTTCCCTTGGGAGGTATTTCCTTCTTCCACCAGAACATTTTTTTTTATTGTTTGACCTTTTTCCTGACCTTTCATTTCCTTTCTTCACTCCCAAAGGGAACCAAATTGTAAGACAAACGAAAGGTTTAGCGGAACTTTCCACTTTGATATAAAGCTATTATACTCCAAAGAATAGAGGAACATGTTGTGACTGCACATGCCACGATCTTGCAGAGATGTTTGAATGTGTTTATGAATGAAAGCAGGAGTCTTCACACAGCTGATAGCGCCGCGCCAATCCCCTGGAGTGGGATGTCGTGATGTCTCTCACATGTCGAATCTAAAAACATATTACGTGAAAGCTTTTCATAACCTCAGATGATTCTCAAACAGGATGTGCGGGGCATGTAAATGGTGCTGTGGTTTGGTTTCCACCTAGTGGTCAATGTTACTCTTGCATCAGATAAATGGCCAACACCATGTTTCTCCCTGATCTTGTTTTTTTTTCCTGTTATTCATCCAGTTCTCAATCTTTATTTTCTTCTTGCACACAGATTATCCGACAGCTGATGCATAAAAAATTCACGCTGGAGTTTTCCAGAGACAGGAAGTCCATGTCGGTGTATTGCACTCCTAATGGCTCAAGCTCCCAGAGCAAGATGTTTGTAAAGGTAAAGCTTAAGTGTTTTATATACTTGTGGCCAATTTTTCACAATGTGTGGCCCTAACTTGACTTGTAAATTTCAGGGGCCACAACCTATTTAATAATTTAACACGGATGTTTAAAATTGTCTAGTTGACAAAACATGAGAAAATCTATCAATTTTCCAAAAAAGAAAAATCAATAAATGGTGGAAGAAGTTTGTTCACAAACGTACATGCTTGCAAGCACAATTGTCAATTTCAGAAATTCCTTTTTGAAACTTTGCAAAAATGGTAATTGTGTCCCTTAATATGTCTTTCGGAGAAGCATGAAGATCGTCTCGATTGAAAGTTCTTGTCATATTAGCTAACAATCATTTTCCAAATGGGCTCAAATCACTAACAAGAAACATGAATTAATAAAAAATAGAGTGGGCCACGTGTAATGGATTTAGCCTGCGCGCCGGAGGTTGGCCATTACTGCGTTATTAAATTCTATTAGTTAATTATGATTTTTCCATCCTGTTTCCTCCGTAGGGCGCTCCAGAGAGCGTTATCGACCGCTGTCAGTTTGTGCGACTCGGAAAAGAGCGTGTCCCCCTCACTGTGGCTGTGAAGGAAAAGCTGATGAGCACAATCCGGGACTGGGGGACAGGAAGAGACACGCTGCGCTGCCTAGCGTTAGCCACCCGAGACTCTCCTCTTCTTCAGGACAAAATGGATCTGGAGAACTCGGCCAAGTTCTCCGAGTATGAAGTAAGAAACTTGCTTTCACACACAAGTGCTGTGCCTGGAGCTTTATTTGTGTTTGTTTTCTGTTTAGTCGGATCTGACCTTTGTGGGCTGCGTGGGAATGCTGGACCCACCCAGAAAGGAGGTGATTGGCTCCATAAAGCTGTGCAGTAAGGCTGGTATACGTGTCATCATGATCACTGGGGACAACAAAGGCACGGCCGTCGCCATCTGCAGACGCATTGGCATTTTCAAAGAGGATGAGGAGGTGGAAGGCCGGGCCTACACGGGCAGAGAGTTTGATGACCTGACTCCCGAGGCTCAGCGAGAGGCGGTGAAGAAAGCCCGCTGCTTTGCTCGTGTCGAGCCCGCGCACAAGTCAAAGATAGTGGCGTATCTGCAGTCCTTCGACGAGATCACGGCCATGGTGAGACACCGCAGACGTCACTGACATCACTTCCTCTCTCAGTACCAGCGTCTGTGCTAAATGATCATAATCAAAAAACTCTTTATTCGTGGCTTTGGGGAAGTTCTCGTTTGTGAGTTCCATACACTCACAAACTTTGATCAGGACAAAACACGATTAAAATTAGAAAAAAGCATAAGAATCATATCAATTTAAAACAAAAATAGTTGCCTATGTTAAGAAGTTCTGAATAATGTGCATATAAACACTAAATATAAATTCACACCAATGTCATTATTATAGCAGAAATTGTCCCGGTTTTTATATGAAGATTACATTCAGATGCAATTCTAGCTTACATAAAAAATAATTAATATACACACACTTAAATTTCATTTTCTTACACGCGCACACACACACACACACACACACACACACACACACACTCAAAACACACAACATTTGTCACACAGCCACACATTCAAAAGACACACGCACACACAAACTTAAACAGATACACGATACACTCTCACGACACTCAAGCACACTTGAAACACACAATAACAGCCACACAATCAAAATAAACACACACAGACACACAAACACAACCACTTACCCGTTCAAAACATACACACACACAGACGGTTGTAAACAGTCACAACTGAAAATCACACACACACACACACACACACACACACACACACACACACACACACACACACACACACACTCAGGACCGTTTTGTATGATCTTCTTTCATTGAGTGTTCATCGTCACCAGAGTTTTGGCGTCAAGCCGTTTGCATCAACTTGGTTCTTGCACTGTTCTTCTTCTCAGACTGGAGATGGAGTGAATGACGCACCCGCCTTAAAAAAAGCAGAAATCGGCATTGCCATGGGCTCGGGAACAGCCGTCGCCAAGTCCGCATCCGAGATGGTGCTGTCTGATGATAACTTCTCCACCATCGTGGCTGCGGTGGAAGAGGGACGAGCCATCTACAACAACATGAAGCAGTTCATCCGCTACCTCATCTCCTCTAATGTGGGAGAGGTGGTCTGGTGAGCTGGAGTCTGGCTGAGATGTTCCTGTCTTCTCCATCTTTAATCTCACACGCTTCTTTCTTCCCCTTCAGCATTTTCCTGACCGCCATCCTTGGACTTCCAGAAGCTCTTATTCCTGTTCAGCTGCTGTGGGTGAATCTGGTGACGGATGGGTTGCCCGCCACTGCACTGGGATTCAACCCCCCTGACCTGGACATCATGGACAAGCTTCCACGAAACCCCAAAGAGCCGCTCATATCAGGCTGGCTCTTCTTTAGATACCTGGCCATTGGAGGTAAATACAGCCATCGTGATGTTAAGATTCATCAATCATCTCTCTGTCTGTCTATCTTTTATAACACATTAGTTCCCTATTCAAACTGATGTGTTATAAAAGTTATATAAAGTAGTGGGGTTTTTTTCTCTCACGAGGATAAACTGATAAAATTGTGAAAAACGATGGAAAGATACGCTGTATGAGTGAAACTAGTAAAGGAAAATCAAACTTTTTCAAGACAAATATGAAAAAAAGACTTGTGTTTTAAGGTTATGTGGGTCTGGGAACAGTCAGCGCTGCCACCTGGTGGTATTTGTTTGATGAGGAAGGACCACAGGTGACTTTTTATCAGCTGGTGAGTTCAGAGATCTTAATTTTTAAAGTAAAAAACTATATATAAAACTTTAATTTGAATTGTGTACTGTAAGCACTTTTTTGCACGTTTGTTTTTCCTGGTTCAAAACAAATATTTACATTATGAAGCTGTAATTCCATCCATCCATTTTCAGAACAAAATTCCAGTCACACACACACTCAAAACACACAACTTTTGTCACAAAGCCAAGCCCTGTAACTCTGTTGAAAGCCACACACTCTGGATTGGTGGCCGACCAAACAAAGAGCAGGACACAGACACACATTCACACTCTCACTCACACCTATGGGCAATTCTCCATCTCTCCTGAACGCACGTTTTCAGAATGTGGGAGGAAACTGGAGAAAACCCACGGCAAGCACAGCGAGAACATACAGTACACACTTCTGAACCCTCAACTAAAGTTCTTGGAGACATTCTTTGCACAAGTCGCATTTAAAATCCAATCATTAAAGGAGCTGGTGTGAGTTTCAGAAGCACTGCGACCTTCAGGGGTCACGGTGACCTCCACCAGTTGATCTGTTCGTCTCATTACTCAGTTCCTGGAATTGCAGCAGTCGGCTTTTAGCTTTTAAGCGCAGTGGCACTTTCAGTGGCGGTCCTAAAGCAAACAACCTTCAGCAGACGTGCTGTGTTTGTTCTCATTTGTAGAGGCACTTCATGCAGTGCACAGAAGACAACCCCACGTTTCAAGGCATCGACTGCGAGGTCTTTGAATCCCGCTACCCCACCACCATGGCTCTCTCGGTACTGGTTACCATAGAGATGTTCAACGCTCTTAACAGGTGGGACCCGCTGTCATGGTGATGACACAGCATCTTCTTTTGGGGTTTTGAAAGCCTCGTCAAAGAGTTTCGTTTCTTGGTGTGATGGCTTTAAAGTCTCCATTGGCTTCTTCGGCAAAGAGTTTGCTTTGTGTTTTTCAGCCTGTCAGAGAACCAGTCTCTGCTGCGGATGCCTCCCTGGGTAAATATATGGCTGCTGGGGGCCATAATCCTGTCCTTGTCCCTGCACTTCCTCATCCTGTATGTGGAGCCGCTGCCGGTGAGTCACGTTTGTACCGTTTATACAAAAAGAGAAGGTTCTTTTGTGTGGGCACAAGTCAAGCACATCATCATATGACTTTTGACCAAGTAGTGCGTATTTACGTGAACTTGACGTAATTTTAAATATTCACGTAATTATATGTTTTTTGTGTCACGTATGTCACATAATTATATGCTTTTTGATATGTTTTGAAAATGTTGTGTAAATGGTGAATTTTACCGATAAAATGCTAGAAAGGCAGTGCTTGTGTGAACAGTATTTACCGGTAAAGTCATTCCGGTAATTCTTCGACAATTTACCAGCATTGCTGTGTAAAAGTGGCTAATGTTTCTATGCAACTGTGCCTTTTTCTTCCTTTAAAATAATGTCTCCGGAGAGACATTAAAACATGTCATTATGTATCGTTATTCACTTTATTTACTTATTTGTATTATACTGTAAATATGTACATTTTAATTTTTTTTTTTATTATTATCAACTTTCTCTGTATGTCTATCTTTGTCGAGAGAAAGAATTGAGAGCATTTCGCTCCGGGTATGAATAACGTTTTTTTTAATCTTTTGAATATGCTTTTATTCTTTCAAAAACCTAAAAATAAACATTAACCACAATGTGACACTTAGCAGTGGCTAAATAAAATTGGATGAAATAAATATATGTTAAATTAAATAAATACAATAACTGGGGGAACTCTGCTCTCTGTCTGAATTCTGTGCGACTGTGAAAAGCAGAATACGGTTATATATGAACATAGCGAGTGGAATAATAGCACCCCCTTCTGGAGACATGCTCTAGTACAGTTAGAAATCATATTTGAGTCACACGTACGGATTGTTAAAAAGAAGTATTGTTAGGAAGAGGATTTTGAGAGAAAATTAGGTTACTGGAAAGTCTGAAAAATCCAGAAGGGTGCTTCAAATGGATGGATAAGAACGTTTATGTTTCATATATTTATTTTTTCTCCTCCAGCTGATCTTCCAGGTAACTCCACTGCATTGTGCCCAATGGTTTGTCGTCCTGAAGATCTCAATCCCGGTCATTCTTTTGGACGAGGTTCTCAAGTACATCTCACGTCACCACTTAGAAGGTACATCTTACGTTCTCAAACACAACTCCACCGTTCCACTCTTCACATAATCGATTATAGGATCTCCTTCCTCCTCCTGATCCGTTTCTTTTCTCTGACAGTTTAACTCTCTCCTTCCGCCAAGGTACTTCTGAGCCTACAGTCTGTCTCAGTGACAGGGGAACTGGAAATAACACTTGTTTTTGTTTTTTTCCTGTAGGCGAAGTTGTGGAAAGGTACACGGGAAGACGGCAACTGAAATACTAGGACAACGTTCTCCACACACACACACACACACACACACGTCAGCCTTTTCCTCCGAGCTTCACACTCCTCCAGACCCTTCAGCTTCTCTGCTGCATGTCCAGCCACCACTAGAACAAGCAGTCGTGTGTGTGTGTGTGTGTGTGTGTGTGTGTGTGTGTGTGTGTGTGTGTGAGACGTGCATGTGCATGGGCCCTGCAGACCTGTGTGTGATGTATAGCTTCACCATGACCAGGCTTTAGCTTTAACTCTCCTGCTGTACATCTGGGGCTCACGAGGGACGACGGCTTGTATATTTTGGGGATCTACGGGTTTTATCGCAAGGCTGAATTATGAATCATAATTCGGTCGTGGATAAATATTTCATTATTTAAAATGCATTCCGACTTGGAAAGCGAGGAAGAGTGGAACTTTATCTGTGGCTGTTTTTTTTCCTCTTGTGTCTTGTTCTGTTGTCGTTGTTTTGACGCTTCCCTTTCCACACGTGCGTTTTATTTAAGCGGACTGACATCCGACATGTTTTAATTGCACTCGCACCGTTTTTCAGATGGAGGAGGACGTGTTTTTACATGATGTTGTAGAACATTCAGGTTTACAGTGAATAAACCAACGGGCAACGATATAAAGAGCAACACCGACCTCACGTTCCCTGATTAAACCGTCATCTTGACAAAAAATGGCCCAAACGGTCTGAAAAACACACCGCATGTCTTCAGCGTTCTTTTTATCGTTTTGTTTTGTTATTTTTGCTCTATGATGCCAAAAAGCTTTCCTCTTCTTTTCCCGATGAGATTGACGTCTCTGTGAACATCCCTGCACGTTCCTGTTGTGTTCAAGGCTTCTTTTTGAGAAAGTAATAATGCGTTTGACTGTAAAAACCCAGGTGGTTACATTTCTCAGTTTGTCGCGCGGATCTGTTGCTATCTATGAATAAAAGGTTCGTCTGAGCGTCGTGGACAGAAGTCTGCAGTCGTGTTCGATCTTCTGTGGTGTCATGTTTTGAACACTTTGGGTTTTTAAACTCTAGTGTTGTAATGTAAAGACTAACTGAATCGGACCATGTGTGTTTACATCTCACCGTCTGCGCTTTATTACTAGCGAATGTTTGCGTACGTGTGTCGTCACACTATCATCTACAGCGATAGAGATGTAAAACCTACTAACTACTGATTCCTTGAAATCTGTACAGAAAGCAAATGCATGGATCTTCGTTACTGTAATTAATACCTATACAGTATATTTTGTTCTCTTTTTTTTTTTGTAATAAAGACTTAAAGGAAACCTCTTCACCATCAGGAAACCCATTGCTGTGTTTCCTCCATTGGAGTCTTGCGGATCAAGAATATTTTGTAGAATAGTTGCGATTGTTTGCCGTTAATGTTCCAGGGGTTTCCGTCTTTTTAATTTAGTAGTTTTTGAAATTGTACAAATTGTGCTGATGATATTTTATGATGTTTTGCGGTTTTATTTGGGATTGGATTTTTGTTGGGGATAACCGAGCCGTTCCAGGAGGAGCTGGTGGTACTTTGCATCGAGCAGAAAGTTGGTGGTCTGTAGTTTAGATTAAGTCATGTTTCAATACTGAAATTTATCGTCCTTCTATCTAGTTTATCAAGTCACTGAAATTATTTTTCCCCAATCATGAAAGGACAATCATAGACTACAGAAATGGTGACTACAAAGCTACAAAAACTGTTGTGATGTTTCTCAACCTGTAATGTTTTTTTTTTTTTTTTTCTGGAGCACAGTTTTATTCTGAGACCATCTTTCTGCTTGCGCACAATTAAGCTAAAGCTTTGCACCAGGTACCAAGAAAGAACTCTCTGTAATGCCTTGGTAATAATTGTGGAGAAATCATTTTATATAAATAAATATATAAAGAGTCATGTCAAATAAAGATTATTTATCTTCTAAATTACCTAGCTGTTCTCCCTTTTTTCCCTCGCGTGTCTGAGTTCATCTCACTTATTGTTGTGTAATACTCATCATCTTCCAGCAGGCGGCACTGTGGCGACATTTTAGGGGCTTTATTAACATTAACGTTCTATTTTCTCATTAATTTTTTTGAGAGATCGGCTATAGTGATTCTTCACGTCTTCAGGAAACGTCAGCATGATATTAAATATATTAAAATATTGGTAAATATTGATATTCAATATTTAATTGTAGTTTATTGTTCACAGCAAAATCTTCATTACAATCAAGATGAGTCTAGTTTACTCTTCAATTCTTTATTAGACAAAACGATTTCCAAAAGAATATATTTGGACCAAAGAAGCGTGAAAAAAATATATAATCAAAACCATCTTTAATTTTAGATCTCCAAAAAAGACTTTGGTTGAAGAAGCGGAAATAAGATCAGTTGTTTTTAGATGTATGAGCCTCAGGCAAGCAGACCAAATCTCACAAAGATCTTTGAACTAACAAATCCAAAAAGATCGTCATAAACATCCAAAAAAATAAAATCTTCGAACAGAAGAACCAGAAACAATCCAGCTGGGTGAACAAGCAAGACCGTTCTTCCCTTTCATGACCCTTGTTGCCTTTTTCCTGTAGGATTTTCCTTCTATTAATCATCACAACCACATGTCAACTTCGGGCTGGACCCAATCCCTGCCTGAACGGCCAAGTTCGGACACGGTGTGGATAAGTGGGCAAGTCTGCAATTAGCTGAAAGTGCAAGACAAGATGGCCGACATCAGCCCGCGAAGAAAAGGCCGGAGGCACCGCGTCGCCCGCAGCTCACGCCTTTCTTTCATTTCATTTCATGCCTTGAGTCTCTGTATCCGACTATGACAAATCCATTTTTACCGCTTTATTTCACACGTCAGCCTTATCATTCCTGTCACACTAGCTGTGAGCCTTAAGCGTTCCACACATCTGAACACCCAAAACTCAACATCAAATCGTTCTTCAGACTGAATCTGGAGACTTTCCCCGGAGAAAACTCTGCATTTGTTCTTCGTGGAACCTTTTGTCAATTTAAGACTGTTCGACAGGTTTGTATGGCTGGGATTGGAGTTTTTTAAACTGCCTTACATTAACAATAGCGTGTTTAGATGTTTGATTTTACTGCTGGCTTGCAGGCGGTAAGCTTAAAACATTTTTTTTTCAATTCAACGTAAAATGTATAATAAAAATATAAAAAATGGAAGAAAAAAAAAAACATTTTATTATAATTTTAAACATTATTTTAAACGTATCACCAGAAGATACAACGTGTAATAAAGGAAATTTCAATCACAAAAATGTACCATGCCACATTCTAACAACCCACCAGACAACCCTTATCTTAGAAAGTTGAGCAAAACTGTTGCTGTTCTCCTCCCTGGACTAGTTATTTTATAAAAATCTAAAAAAAAAATGGTTCCAAATGTGGAGCGGCTCCCCTAGTGGTCACTGCTGTGGAAAAGCAATGGAGCAGTTTATTGCTGCCACCTGGTGATCAAATTATGAATTACAAGTGTATGTTCCAATTTATCAAGTTTTTTAAAACAGAATTTTAATTTAAGGCCCTGTATTCTGACAATAAACAAAGTGTATCATCAGTGATGCAAAACGCAGTAAAGGTTAAAATGTATATTTTATTTTGTATTTAAAAGCATGTTTTGATGTTTGATTGTTCTTTGGCCACTAGTTACAGATACATCAATTAGTTAGTTTTTGGTTTTTAACTCAACACTGACATTTCAGTTTCGTCAGAAGGCCACAGACATGACTTTCAAACATCTGCCGGGACTCAAACATGGCGACAACAGCACGACCCTCACAAAAGTTCAAATCGTGAAGAACATACGTGATCACAGAACATGTACGTCAAATTCATTGATCCATATTTCGTTTTTGGGTCACGGTGAGATGGAATCAAGGCAACTTTGGCCTTGAATGTGACACACCCTTTATTGGTGGCCAACCAATCACAGAGCAGCACACAGGCACACACATTCACTTGCACCTGTGGACAATATTTCAGATTCCAATTTTGGAGACTTGTGAATTTTGAGAGGAAACCGGAGACCCGAAAGAAACCCAAACATCCATATTGCACGGTTGAAATTCAAAAGCAGGATTTTTTGTTCCCATATTCTCAACGGTTTTGTCAGGCTGGTCTACTTGAGGCTTAGGGATTAGATTTATTTTTTTCATTCTTCTGAAAATCCACACGGCTGCTTCATCCCGCTCTTGCTCTCTCCAGCACTGAATTTTCATGGCTCGCGTCTGCTTTTCTTTGTTTTTCTCGATGCTTTTCTGTGATTCAGGGCCAGTGTGAGAGCATTTAAAAGGCACTGGTGTAATTTATTGGCGTGAGTCATACTGAACAATCTCAGCGGCAGACATTTAGAGTATGATTGTGAAAAGAATATGAATGGCCCTCGCAAGGTTACACAGAAAGTGAAGCAGACGCTCTTGCACTGGGTTTAACACGTGTGTTGTTGTGACGCTGCTTAGCAACATGGATGCAGTGCGTGTGATAAGCATGTGCAACAAAAGGACGATGTGATGAAAGTCTGTGGCGTTTCTCAGGGATCTGCGTTGCGACGTCACGTCTGGACGAAACACATCGTTTTTTTTTTATTGTATTTTTTTCCATTTTCATCAGCCCGGTCAGGTCCAGCAAAGGTCAAATGAGCTAATGACCTTTGAAGAAGTGAACTCACTTGCTGTTTGTAAATACAGGTGTTTTTATTGTTTTGCTTTGTTTTACTCTGTCCTTGAGGTTACAAAAGAAGCGACTGTATTCAGAACGTATTCTTAGTTTTGATTCAATAGTCGGAGAGTCAATTTCTAAAAACCAGTGAGTTCCTAATGGCAACCACACTTGTTGTGAGGAGACTCTCTAAATGTCTCATCAGTCACTGAGCAGTTTTTTGTTTTGCTTTCAATTTGCTTTCTCAGTGTCAATGTCAAAATTTCTGTTTGTTTTGTAAAGCTGCATTTAGACGATGTGAAAGCGCTTTTTAATCCATTTGAACTTGAACTTTAAACATTGATCCACAACTCATCACTTAATTTAAATTCTTTAAATTAACCTGTAAAATAACCTGTAAAAGCTTCTCTTTTTAATGTGGAATCTCAATATTAAATATTGACATTTTCAATTGGTACAGATAACTACTTTGATTTTACGCTAATTAATTTATATTGTCATTGAAAAATATGTATTTTATTTTGGTCGTTCATCACTTAATTTAAATGCTTTTTAACCCGTAAACGCTTCTCTTTTTAATGTGGAATCTCAATATTAAATATTGACATTTTCAATTGGTACAGATAACTACTTTGATTTTACGCTAATTAATTTATATTGTCATTGATTTGTCATGTTTTATTTTGGTCAACGCCGATGTCGAAATGTTAGAGAATGACAGCATCTATATGCCTCCACAAAGCTTATCTAAACTTATCTTAATGACTTTTTAGATCTAATGAAAAGTAAAAAAATGTCCTACGGTCAATTCTCACACTTCAAAGTTTTCAGAACTTATTGTGAAGGCTATATTTTACCATCCACGGTGCGGTGTGACGTGAACACGGCGGGCTTTAAGACCCGCTGCGAAGCAAAGAAAGGGAAATGTTTGATGGATCATGAAGTTCATCCGAGCTTTCCCTTTGTGTGCCCATGATACGGGTCATTCTGATCCCCCGCTAACCACGTGGACCCAGCCGGTCCAACTGACGCTATCAGCACCGCAAAATAACGGAGGCCACGTGACGGCCTGTAGCGTTTGAATCGGACCTGCTCGCGCACTCGCGCCCTCGCTCGTGGATCCGTCAGCAGTGCGGAAGAGACGGAGAGAAGGAAGGAGGGATGGGGCAGACATATGCCAACAAACGGACACTGAAATGATGCGGTGATAACCTCGCGGAAAAGGGAAGTTCTGACGGACTGTTTTCAAAAGGACAGAAACATGTTTGGAGCGAGACGTAAGCAGCTGTCACAAACGTGCGCGTGAACACCCCTCGCGGGCGCGCGCCCCGGGATTTCTGTCAGCTCGATTTTGGAAGTGAAACTTTTTTTTCCGGACAAAATATCGAGGCACAGTTGGAATAACGTGCCGTCGTCTTCAACTACATCGAAAGCAACTTCGAAATGCGGGAGGTGTGACCGGTCCCACAGCGGGGAATTGGACCCAACACAGGCAAGTTGCATGAAACACAGCGGCTGTTCTGTATTTTATTGTCTTCGGTTTTGTTGTGGGGCTTTTTAATCAATGCAGCTGGAAGGACAGCGGTTCCTGTATAAATAGCCGTAGCTGAAGAATCGTGCTTGCCATGTGTGAAGATCTGAAGCTCAGTGAGGTGTGTTTGTCAGTGACGAGCTTGTTTCTTCATCCTCCGTCCTCAGAATGATGCACAAAATGAGAATAAATGGATATGTTTAGCACCTATGTTTATTGGTGTAAGAATAAACTTGATTTTTGCACATTTCTACAACGATAGTTTTGTCGAAAACCACTCACGGTGCTTTACATGGAATCCACGCATTCCCTGGGAATCGAACCCACAACCTTTGTGTTGCAAACTCTACTCACTACATTATAAGACTCAGGAGGTGGTTGTGGTGGTCCGGTGATTATGTATAGGTATAAATGTGCAGGTTATGAAATGGTGCAGGGATTATCTAAATCCCACGACAGCAAGTAATTTAGGGTTGAATGTATTTCGAGAATTTTGTGCACACGCTCTATTGACTATTTGGATGGATGGTGTAACACACACCAGATTGCTTTCCTTTTCCTGGATGGAAAAATCTAATCCACTGTACGGATTCTGTCGTAATCGAAGGATTTCACAGTAACCAAAATCCCATGCGATGGTCATACGGAGGAATTAAACAGAAAAGTCTTTTCTGCGGGAATAGATGCTGTTCCTGTGGAGTGAATCCAGCAGTGATGCTGCAGTCATCCGGCCGAGCAGAGCCACACCAGCACATCTTTAGGTGCCTGAGCTGTGTCTGTGTGCGTGTTCCTACACGGAGAGAGAGAATGAAAGAGAGAGAGAGATGGACAAAGTGACTAAGGGAGTGAGAGATAAATAAAAAAAATGAGAGAGAGAGAGAGAGAGAGAGAGAGAGAGAGAGAGAGATTAAATTCTTGATGGTTAAACAGCTCTTGTCAATTTTGTCTTTTACAGTTCAAGCTCAAAGGAAATGATGATTCAGAATACCCATGATTTGGCCTGGACAGATGTGTAAATATAAACATTGAGCTAGACGAGGTTCCTCCTTAATAAAACATCTGTCAGAGATTTAGGAAATACACTGGCGCTCAACAGATTGATTTAGTCTGACATTGCCATTGTTGCTTTTAATGCACTTTAATTAGCTTGTCTGATTCAATGATTTCACATCTGATTGTGTGTGTGTGAGATGGATTGAGTGTGTTTTTTCTGCGCTGTCTTGCTGTTGATGGACTTGTCATATTGCCAGGAAGAGACTGCTGCAGTGTCTCTCACCTCAGCCTGAGTCAGCAACAACACACTGGAGAATCCTGGAGCTCTGCACAGATCCTCACGAGAGAGAGAGAAAAAACAGAAAGGAATGGATGAAAGAGAGCAATAAAGAGAAAGAAAGCGAGATGAAGAGCAGGAAACTGACAGAGAGAGCTTAAGAAAGAGACTGAGAGAGATATTGAGAGAATAAGAGAAACAGTAAGGGATGGATGGAGGGAAGTAAAAGAATGCGAGATGGAGAGCAAGAAACTGATAGAGAGTCTTGAGAAAGAGTCTGAGATAGAGACTGAGAGAGAACTTAAGAGACTGAGAGAATGAGACAGACTGAGATAATGAGACTGGGTGAGAAAGATGGGAGAGCGAGAGACTGAGAGAGCGAGATAGATGGAGAGCAAGAGGTTGGTGGGGGCTCAAAAAGAGTTGATGAGGATCTTTGTTGTGCTCATGTCATATTTCTGAGGGCGGAAGAGAAGAACATAGAACTGGATTTTAGCGCATCTACTCAGTCTCCAGAGAGGAAATCAGAAAAAATAATAATAACAAGCACTTAAAAGTAAGTGGCTTTTTCAGGCTATTATCTTCTCAAATGAAGCAACAAATGCAATAATTGTAAAATAAGGCTCAACTACGGTCAACGTCTGTGAATGGAAGTAAAGTGCCGTGAATGTGGGCGATTTAGCAGTATTCCTTGACGTAAACAATATGCTAATCAAACTTACCAACTCATTGTATAATGGAAACAACAAAATATTATATTATTATATGACTTAGATGGATTAGAATAATCCAACAAAATTCATTTTTTGACAATGTTAGTGATAATCATCATTTAAATAATAAAGATGGCATTTTCAAGTGTATACAAATGTATATTAATTAAATAGTTACGTTTAACTCAAATATTGTGAGATAAAGCGTGTCGTGCGTCTGTGGCTTTTGCATTTTGCTCCTGATGTTGTCATTGCTGGATGAAAGCTGAGATTACTGTGCATTTGTGGAGCGAATTAGTCGCTTACAGTCCGCGCTAATCTCTGATTTCCAGAGCTTTTTGTTCTCGTGCGCGGGGGTCTCGGACCTCTCTAATGTGTCCGGCTGGACCGAACATGACAGGCTGCTGTCACACGCTGGATTCCCATTAATTCCCATTTAGAGGGAAACTGCGCTCGTTTATTGAAATGCCTTGTTTAGGATTATAAACGGATGCAAACGCTTGTTCCGCCTTCTGGTGTGATGCTTCTGAAAAACCGTTCACTACTGTCCAACGTTTACTTCTCTGTAAGTAAAAGTCGCTTGCCTGTCAGTTCCTCTGCATCATCCACACACACAGACAAATAGAATGGAATGGAAAATGAATTTGATTGAAAATAAAGGATTTTGAACCGTACAGTCCAGACATGTAAACAATATTTAGGTGTAAGCAAAAATGGACAAAAATACAATTCCAGCCAGACATATGATAAACAAAATAATACAACTGAAGACAAGCATAAAAATAAGTATTTGAACGTTTACATGTTGTATTGGCATTGTTTCTGGGGTGGCACAAGAGAAAAAGTCATATTTATTGCATTTAAATATTTAAATATATATTATCATTGTGTACATGATTTTATAAACAACAATTATAAATCCCATTCAGCTTTTGTCCTTAGTAATCAAAACCAATAATGTTTAGGTAAACCATATAAAACAAAAATAATGTCAAAGGGTCTTTAAATATGTCGCTTTCATTGAACCATGAGCATGCCAGTTAAAGTCAACCAAAGGGTCGTATGTGGCCCCGGGGCCCGACAATGCCCAGGTCTGATTTAGGCACATTTTAACCTAATTCCTCCGAAATGGGGAAAAAAAGCTCTGTGTGTAATACTGTTTGTTTTATCTCAAAGATAAATCTAGGTTTGTTCGAAGAAAGATTGATTCAGATTTTAGATGTATAATGCATGGAGATGATCTCTGTTTTTGCTCAGCACCTTATGCTGTCACAACAGTCGGATTCCTTTCTCTTCTGTGGATTCCAGGAACTCCGGCTATGTTCATGCCGCTTCCAGTGTTTAGCTTTGTGATGTTTCCCCAATGTACACACAAGCATATTTCATGTGTCCACTACATGTTGAACCAGATCATGTGACCAAAGCATGTTTACCACCTTTAATGACAACAACGTGTTAATTCTAATCAAACGTCTGCAACATGTTAAAACAGATCAAACTGCAACAACATGTTAATGCAGATCAAACGACTACAACATGTTACGTGACAAACAATTACATGACCAAAGCATGTTAAACCACAAAATAATTACTACAACATGATAATCAAGATCACATGACTACAACATGTTAAACCAAATCATGTGACTAACACATTTAACAACATCCCACTTCTACAACTTGGTTAACCATATCACACAACAACAGTGTGTTAAACCTAATCACACGGCTGCAACACGTTAAACCAAATCAAAGGACTACAACAAGTTAAACCAGATTACATGACCAAAGCATGTTAAACCACATAAAAAGACTACAACATGTTTAACCAGATCTCTCAACAACAGCATGTTAAACTTAATCACACGGCTGCAACATGTTAAACCTAACCACATAAAAAGACTACAACATGTTAAACCAGATCAAAGAACTACAATAAGTTAAACAAGATTAGATAACCAAAACATCTTAAACCAAGTACATATGACTACTAAAGGTTAAACCAGATTACATGACCAAAGCATGTTAAACCCAAACAAATGTCTGAAACAATTTAAACCAAAAGAAAATGGAATGACATGTTAAACCAGATCAAATGACTACAACATGTTAAAACAGATTACATTACCAAAACATGCTAAACCACCAAAAATGACTACAACATGTTAATCAAGATCACATGACTAAAACATGTTAAACCAGAACACATTTAACAAGATTAATACTGCATGTTAACCAGATCACACAACAACAGCATGTTAAACCTAATCACATGACTACAACATGTTAAACCTGATCACATGACTGCAACATGTAAAACTACATCAAGTGTAATCAGATCACGTGACCATCACATGTTAAACTGGACACATGGCCACAGCATGTTTATGTTGTTCCTGCATTTCCTGTAATTCCCTCTGCGCCTCCCCGAGCAGTCATGTGAAATCTCTCAGTAATTGTACCGGCCCCTCAGAGGCAGGTTTTTTTTCCTCCTTTCCCAGTGGTTGTCAGTTACAATAAGATTGTATCTGAGGCCCTTGAAAAGGGCAGCGATATGGTTTGTTTTCCTGCCCTCAGCTGGGTGCTGGCGCTTTCCTTTTTTCTCCGAAATAATTCCTCCGTGTCAAAAGGCACAATGGCATCGTCTATTAAATGACACGCTTTGCACTTGACTTGCATTTTTTTCTAAATATTCTTCATTTCTACTGAACAAAAGCAAAAATTGTAATTTCTTTTTTATAAATTCACTGTCGGTTTTAATGTCCTTAATAAATATACAGTGTACTTGGACTTATGCAATCCGTGCTGACGGCTGTTTCGCTAGGCGGGAATTTCGTTAGCTGAGCAGCATTTTGCATTTAGTCTAATCCGTGTCATGACTTAGTGAATTCGAACAAAGATTTTTAACAATTGATTAACTATTGTTAATAAATGTAATAAAAGTGTGTGTGTGTGTGTGTGTGTGTGTGTGTGTGTGTGTGTGTGTGTCTGTTGAACAGTGTGTGATACTTTCTGTAGCTTATTTTATATTAGACTCTTTGTGTCTTGATGCTTTGTTGCTTATTTGAAGTGCATGAACATTAAAACAACTGTTGTTTTTCACATCTGGACTTTCTGATCTCTGCGTGCGTGCACGTGGTAAGAAAAAGACGTGCTCATTTTGTGTAGCGAATTTTTTACTTCAGACAATTTTGTTTTAAATGTGAAGTAAAAAAATTTTTTTTTTTTTAAATAAGTGAGGATAACCACATTCTGGAGAGGATTGTGAACCAAAACCCATTAACCACTTTTCACAAGGTAAATCCAATGAATTTTTTACTATTATAGTATTATTTTAGGTTTGAGCCCAACGAAACGCTTAACTCCCATCACATCATAAATATACTAATCGACAGTCGCACACATTGATTAGAAAACAACTACAACTATAATTGTATTTTTTTTCCCTTTATTTTATACATTAATTGTTGTGGGACGACATCTGATGTTGTAGTGTGTTGTTAGACATAGTTTATATTTGTTTATAATTTGTAATGTATTGCAATTGTTTCATTATTTATACAATGCAAGTTTTTATTTTTGTTATTCACAATGTACAACACGTTTCAGAGTTTGAGATGAAATAAAATAGCATTTTGTGAATTATGAAATTCTTTTGTTTAACATCCATTGGTTGTATGTCCAACTTATTAGTGGACGTGTTTCCTATGAATCTTTCCATTGGCTTCTGGAATTGACATTTCTAACTTTTCAGATTCAATAATACAATATTATCGTATATCACCATACGATGTTAATATTCATGTAATAATGTGCGCTTGTTCCCCTGAAACGAGCTTAAAAACACTGCTATCATCACAGCATCCCATCATATCTGGAGGCTAGCTGAGCTTCCTGTACGAGGTGTCGGCTAAAACACATCGCTGATGCTAATCTGAGGATTCCACAGAGTGCTAATGCTAACCTGAGGATTCAGCCTGAGGATTCCCCCGAATATTCGCACATCATTACGCATTCACGAGAGAACTGAGGAAAGGCATTTAATATGCTAATGAAACCAGGCCGTCCGCTCGCCTCGTTTTCTTGTCGAATAATGTTTTAAATTCAGTATGAGGTAAACTAGCCAGTGAGCCAGAATGAAAGCAGGCCTGGAATTTCAACTTCAGATGAGGGATTTCAGACCTTGAGGGAGCCCACAGAGAGAAGCTCATTCATTTCAATCTATTTGATTTTTAAAAAGCAGTTTGTTTTTCCTGGCTCATGGTTTAGTTGAGTTTTTGTTCTGAGATGGTTCAGTTTTATGTTTCATGGTTCGGGGAAGTCAAATTGGCTTTACAATATGTCACTAAAATGTTAAGATGTGTGGAGTTTTAAGCACAAAAAACTGTGAAAGTGTTTGTTAATGGCATTTGCAAAGTGTTTGCGGTTTGGTTGGCGCGCCAAGTTACAAAATTCAACGCAGAAAAATTAATTAGAAAATTTAATTTGGCAGAACTATTCGTGAGGTCTAATCCCAAAACCAGCCACTTTGCATCAGAGCTAGTAGAATAATGAAAGTTACCGGTAGAAATGTGCAGGAACCTTTAACATTTGCCCAACAAGACTGATTTTCTGCAGATTTAATTTAACCTTTGAGTGATGTCACTGGCCAATCACAACCCCCCCAGTACAGTAGACCCTCCCACTGTCACCGATTGGCAGGATCTGTGTCCTCTTAAATTCAGCTCTCAAATTGAATTGATGTTTGCATTCAAATCCGTTTCTGCTCTTAAAAATGACTCTTGAATATTGTCTGCAATATAGTCTCATAGAGACGGCAAAGAAAATGGCATTTTTGTCAGAGGTTGGGATTATTACATTGAAAGCTGAGTTAAGCTCAGAACTGAAGTGCAGAGGTTCCTCTGCTGTGATTAAATGCCTAGGCTTTGTGTTTTTCTGCTGGGACATGGCCTGTTTGGAGATTGGGAAGAGATGGACAGACTGTGGCTGTTGTTGTTGGTCATGACAGGTGAGCAGATGTCTCGGTCCATCTCTTATTCCCCATTGCTCAGTGTGAAAATCTGTTATTAGATCATCTCCGGCCCATAAAAGCTTCTGAGTGGCATCTTGTTATAGTCATGTGTTCCGGCAGATTTCCCAGAACTCCCGAGTGACGTGCCAGCGAAAGTCCGAGATTTAAAAAGGTAATAGATGCAAAAGTACTGGTCAGTAGCGTATTCAACATTGTTCAAAGAAATGGCTGGTCTCATAATGTGAATGCGTTAAGATTTGGTTTTAGGAAAATATAGGGAAAATACAAAAAGCGACAAATTCATTACAATAATTTCACTTAATTACGCAGTTTAAGTGAAATGTCGTCATGGGTGTAATTTAGGCAGGAAATTGTGAAATATCTTATAGAAACAAAACTATGTATTACTTTATTTCATTTTGCCTTATGATGGAAAATCATCCAATTCACATGTTATTATTTTGGATCATGTTAAAATATGAGTTATGTCAAGTTTAAACTCCGGTTTTATCCAAACTTAATCAACAAATTGCTCATAACTGTGACTATGAATAATCATGCATCTACATATAAAAAGTATGCAAAAAAAATCTCTAAACGGAAAATGAAATGGGGAAATGTGAATACAAAAGTGTGGCCGATAAGACCAAAGATGAGCCGTGATTGATGTTTTTCTCATGATCCTGTATCAGAAAGCACACGGAGAGGAAACTCGATCTTCCCCGTAGGAGCCGTTTCCCAGCAGAACATTCTTTCTGTTAATCGAGACGGACGGATGAAAAAGCCTGAATTCATTACTTTAGTTCCCCGTGCTGAAAAATGACTAGAGTGGTCTGCATTCAATGACTTTTGATTTAGATCTCAGATGAAGTCGGCTAAAATTGCTTTGGTCACCTCACTGTGTGTTCTCTGGTGAGGTGTGCGCTTTCACCGACCAATTAAACGTGTCTCTGGAGGACGGGGTTCGGAAATAAACAAGCCACAAAGCTCTCAATCTGGAGGCTAAGTCTTCGCTCAACAGATGGTCGGAGTGTGTAAACAGATTTTGAACTAAACTTGATTTGACGAAATGGCGAAATCAACTTCCTTGTCACTAAACGTGAACGCTTTTGTACTGCAGGACGTCTTTGGGCCTTTCAGGGGATGGAAAAATAAAAACAAAAAGTCTAATTTCAAGCATCAGGATTGTGTGCTGATATATGTAGTGCTTTTAAACGAACTCCGTGTCAATATTTTATAAAGCACCTAAATTCCAAAGTAGACGTTGTACAAAAAGTCAGTCATTTTGTGTTGCATCGCCTATAAAATACAGTGAGTATGGAAATATATTTTTTTAATTAGTAAGTCGACATAAATGCTGACAAATTTGTTAGAATTCCTATATTTGCTGTGGTGAAAGCGCATCATATCTGTTGACGCTGCTGTTCAGTCAGTGAGGATGTCTGACTCCATAGAAACGTGCGGTTGCCAAGAGAAAATCCTCAGTTCCATCACTTTTTGATATGTATAGATTGTACGTTTTAACCCAGACCGAAAAACTATCCACTGTCAAATGTTTAAGTGCAGCGGAAGACGTCAACATTTCAACACTTGTGAGTGTAAACTTCACTAGTGAACGCTTCTGTGTCAACAATTCTGGATGAGAGTTCAATTCTTAATGATCACTGTTGAGTGAACACATATGAATGAACATTTCTAAGTCAACACATCTGAATGGACACTTCCGAGTGAACACCTCTGTTTGAAAACTTCCAGGTCAGCACATCTCAGTGAACACTTCTGAGTGAACACTTCCGAATGAACACTTTCCAGGTGAGCACATCTGAGTGAACACTTTTTGAGTGAACACTTCCGAGTGAACACTTCCGAGTGAACACTTCCGAGTGAACACTTCCGAGTGAACACTTTTTGAGTGAACACTTTTTGAGTGAACACTTTCGAGTGAACACTTTCGAGTGAACCCTTCCTAGTGAGCACATCCGAGTGAGCACTTCCAGGTGAGCACATCTGAGTGAGCACTTCCGAGTGAGCACTTCCGAGTGAGCACTTCCGAGTGAGCACTTCCGAGTGAGCACTTCCGAGTGAACACTTCCGAGTGAACACTTCCGAGTGAACACTTTTGAGTGAACCCTTCCGAGTGAACCCTTCCGAGTGAACACATCCGAGTGAGCACTTCCAGGTGAGCACATCTGAGTGAACACTTTTTTTTAAATATTAATAATAATTCAACCTTTATTGGTCCCTCATGGGGAATTTCTTTCTCTGCATCTGAGTGAACTTTGAGTGACCAATTCCGAGTGACCACTTTTGAGTGACCACTTTTGAGTGACCACTTTTGAGTGACCACTTCTGAGTGACCACTTCTGAGTGAACACAAATGTAATCTAAATTGTAAATGAGATTGATAGCAACTTCTCACATATTGAACACACAGAGTCAATATCTATGCTTAGTTTTTTTATTTATCTGTAATACAACAAAGACGTTTAATAATTGTAACTTTTCATGAATGCCTGTAATGTGTCTTGACTGATGGCTTGAACCCTGCAACCACTACTTGCAGCTATATATGTAATTGAAGCTACGGACAGGAATGACAGAAGAGGCTGAAATATTAACCTACTCAATAATTTACCACCCACCTTTTAGAATCAAAGCTCAATTGTCAAAGTCCATTCATTATTTAAAATACAACATTTGTTTCCGTGTCTGAATGTCTGGTGTAATATTTACTGACCTAATCGTCTAAATTCAAAGTCCCGTGTCATTTCTAATGATGATCTGTGTTCCTCTCTTGGTTGTCTCTTGTTGTTCCTTCAGTTTCACGCTTTAATAAAGAAAGTGACATATTTTGACATGTTCTAATTAAACTTGCTCTGGTTCTGGACCTCATCTGACAAACAGAACAACTGTCGGCGTATGTAAATTAGGTACCGGCTTCAACTTTTCTGATAGGGTGATTAGAACCGAGCCATTAAAACATCTTCTCATTAGCATGTCGAGCTCTTCCTCTGACATTCCGCTGGATGCTAAGAAAAAACCCAGATCCAATTGTTTTGGCCTTTTTAAATGATTTCAGGCCATTACAAGGTTGATATTGTAATTAGTTTGAGCTGAATGTACTTTTGTATGTTTTGTATGTTCATTTTGTAATTGGATTATTATGTTTATTAGCTTTGACTATCGGGCATTTTTTAATTTATTGCCATCTATGCTTTAACTTGTGCAATATTTCAAGTTTTGTTTTATTGTTTTTTTCGTAATTGTGGGAATGTTTGAGATGTTAACTTAACTTAACCTAACCCTATTACTAACCCTAATAGAATGTTGGAAAAGAGCGAGAAAGATTTATTTCCAAACTACATGGACAGAACTTTGTGAATTTGTTAAATAATAAACATCTAAAGCAAGTGCTACAAATTGCAAATATAATCGTAATATCCAAATCGTATTGCATTTGTCTTTTGACACAATGTCCATTTGAAACGTAATCATTTGCATAGTCCACCCACTTGCCAACCAATCATAGAGCAGGACACACAGACATTCTCAGCCATACCTCTTGGTAATATCAATACTGGACTGTGAAAGGAAGCTGGTGACATGGAGGAAACCAACGCAATCACATGGAGAAATGCCTACTGCTCCCAGAAAGAGCATGACCAGGCCTTAAACTCTCCAAACCGTCCTGCTTGCTGTGAGGCTTCAAACTACCCACTGCGCTTTCCCAAACACTAAAGGAGCTCACAGTAAAACCGGCTTAGAGAAGCGACCCGGAACATCACTGCACGTGTGTGAGATCCACATTCAGCTCATAACTTCTTATCTGGGGTGAGTCTCTGAACCATCGACATGTCTAACCAGAAAAGACTATCTGATTAGAATCCGTTTGGGATTGACTGAGTTGATACTTGGATTCTCGTATAAGTCACTTTCACTGATGTCTTCTGTCTGCACACACTCTTCTGATGGAGTATTTCAAGCCTTTGTGTTTGCCCCCATTAATGGTTTAGTACTAAAACAATCTGGTGCTCAGATTGAGAGAATTGGATAGTACTTTGGTAGATTAAGAATGATGCTTTAGATCTTTTTTTTTCAGTTGACTTCGATAGGTGAGACCGAATCCTATTCCTTGCTTAATTGCAAACTTGGCCCAAAAAGTTCTACAAAATGGCCTTGGTAGACAGAGCGTCTCATAATAATTTCTGTAGAAATCCATTATATGTTTTTCTACAATCTCAAACTGTAGGCCTAACCCCAACAGCCCTAGACATTGAGCGATTTGGATCCTGGAAGGGAAGACCCTGGTTATTCCACGACACCAATAGTGCATTTGTCGTCTTTGATGTCCCACCTTGGCTGTGCCGGAACTGGACAAACCTCCATCCACAAACCTGCATGCATGACACATAACACAATGCCTTTCTCTCACGCTAATCCCACATTCACCAGCAGGGTTAGTAGGCCACGCAGAGTTTAACTGGGGATTTGGCTTGGAATGAGGCTGCTACTATTAATATTTCCAAATGTTTGTCGTTGTTTTTAATGGGTTTTAAGCGAAAGACACAGTTTTTTATGTTCACTTGGGATCCATCAGTGAAAGTGTAGTGAGGGATTGGGACTGTCGCCTTTAAAATCCACATAGAGATAATCTGTGTTATTCAATTAAAATGACCCGACTTAACCTGACGCGCTCAATCCTGACTCTGTGGACACTTTGTCATTTGTAGCCGCGATGATTATTCAGCTTTGTTTCTCAAGCAGATAATCTAATTTTACCTCTTGGCCTCTGCCGATACGTCCTTATTTTATTTGTCACGGATGATTTCCTTTTATAATTACAACAAACCCCCGATTTACCACGGATGCCGTTTTGTGGTTTTGATTTAATGCTGATTTTCATTTCTTGCTTTATATCTCTTAAATCCCTCAGTTTGTTAGACAAGTTTCTCTATTTGACATTTGTAGGCCATAGTGACAAACACACTCACTTTATTTTACTTGACTTTCTTTCACTGCTTGTTCTGCCGTTAAAAAAAAAGTGCAATATTTATTTACGACCGTGTCTTCATTTCAAATTTTGAGCTTTCGATTAATCAGTTTTTCTCCTTTTGTAACAGCATTATTTCACTTTTGTAGTCCTTGTGTTTATTGTGCACATTTTTTTTGCCTTCATTTTTCCATCAGTTTTATTCCGTCAGAAGCTGTCAAAGTGACCAGGCTGTTTGCAAGTTGCTCTTTTACTTTTTTAGTTGTGCTGCCAGGGATTTAAAGTGAAATGTGGATTTATAAATACATTTTAATACTTATTTTGCTTTTTTTGTCTTCAGCTTGTCCCAAAGTTTCAGAAAAGTCACTTTGGTGGCAGCATGTGCACACAGAGTTATATGATCTATAATACAGGACCGTCCCGTTCTCTGCAGGAAGCTCTTGCTGGTTCTTGTGGCTGAATAATTCAGCGTTGAGGAGCAGCTCTCCTCCACCACAGACCAGCACAAGTGGTCCGCATGTGAAGATTTCTCCTGAATTTCGAGAGACAACACTTATGCTCATCCTGAGTTGTTGCTTAGTTACGGCAATAAACAGCTGCTGTTAATACTAACGGACCGCTCCCAATAATGAAGAAGATTTGGTTTTGATCCAAACACTGGATTTTTATTGAAGAAACTGATTTCACAGACAGACGTGTTTCGCTTGTTTTATCAGCGGCCTGATAATTCGACTAAAGTGAGTCTTTGTGTTGATGTAATTCAACATGTATTACGCAGGTGTGTGTGTGTGTGTGTGTGGGTGCCAAGAAGAGATGCTGAGTTACAGAAATCAAAGCAGATTGAAATCCGTCTTAAGAGCTTAATGCCAGTAATATAACACTGAGACTGCTGACCTCCACACCGCTGGCTTCACACAATGCTTTATTTTATTACACTTGTTTTTTACTCGTTTAAGGTATAAAGTGTCTTTGATTGTGAATGTGTGAGTGTGTACCAGCATTTTGCTCATCTTGGGGCCAAATAGGGTTTTGTTTTTAAAAAAGTTTCAATTTAATTAATAAAGTGGGGACCTAGAGTAAGTTTTGGGAACCTCACAAATTTTAAGGGCTGTTTAAAATTTCAAATTTAAAAATGTAAAATATCAAATGTAAATTTCGAAGAAACGAACGAAAGTGCTTCACATTTACGTTTGGTTTTTTATTTTTGGCTTGCAATCTTCACGTTTTGCAATACACTATTTTTAAATATGAGTACACGAACTGTGATTTAAGTGTTTTTTTTTTTTTGCACAATTTGCTAAATTATTGTGGTGGCAGATACTTCAGAATATTAGTACACACTGTTGTTTCTTCACATTCTTCACATGTGCAGTGCTCCCGATAGCCTTACAAATAACATGTATTATTATTGTTATTACTATTATGGATGAAAAAAATGATAAAATGTTCTGTCTGCTTATTTAAAAAATTCTTACAATTGCATGTTAACTAGAATTTAACTCCAACCTCTTCGACTCTTTGCTTGTGCTTTCCATTTTTAGAGATTGGATCACCAGTGACCAGTCTGACTCCACTAACCAGCAGTGAGGATCCGTCTCTGGTGTCCATTACAAAGTTGTCCGGTGGCCCAGTTGATTTTATATTTCACGATTAATCATCCAGTGACTACTACACTTGAACACCATTTTTACCGATGTCCTAGCTGGCCAGTAGACGTTGGAAGGGTTGCCTGTGGTGGTAATGAAAGCGTGAGTGTGTCTGCAGGTCAGTTCTCCTGCTCAGAGGCGTCCGACATTAAAGCGGTTTGCTGAAGAACTCCACACTGAACCACGGCTGAACTTCAAACCCGCTGCCGTTTGCTCTTACCTTTTAAAAATAGACAAGTCTTGCCTGTGTTTCATTTTTCATGCCGTTTTCAAATTCCGTTGGATCTGTGGGACTTTGATATACAGAAAATACCATTATAACTCACTTTAAGGAGCCAAAATATCCTGTTATATCTGAAGTCCGTTTTAGTTGCAGAATTGCACAGACAGCCACAGACTGCTTTTTCTGGTTATATATGTATTTATCTTTCTATCCAAAGAACTTCCAGAGAACAGGAACAATTTAAAAACGGGTAGCAGGAAGTACAGAAGTTCTCTTCCGTTATAGCTGAGATTCTGTTGGGCGAGAGTTTGTTTAATTCAGTCATTTTTTTTTCACATTTTTATGATGGTGCTAAGACCAGAGGATCCTATACCCAATGATCCATTCTAAGTAAATTCTTAGAAAATATGTTGGAGCAAAATCATTTCTTTTCTTCCATTATAGCCAGTTCCATTATAAACAAGTTTTTCACAGACAGTGTTTTTTTTTCTCCATGTTTATAATGGAGTCCAGTTACCAGGCATTAATTATCATAGCAAATGTTTCCTAATATTTTGTATATATGTATTATGTCTATAATGGAGCCAATCCATGCTTTTCTGTAATAGCCAAAGTTCCATTATAAGAAAGTCAGTCATTGACTCTCATAGAGGTTCTTTGGCATGTCTATGATGGAGTCCAGTTATCAGGCTTTTTCTATTATAACCAATGTTATACCCAAGTTCCTTGTAAAAAAAAGTTTTTTTCTTTGTGTATAATGGACCCAAGAATCCATGCTCTTCCGTTATAGCCAGAGTTCCATTATAAGCAATAATTAACTCCAATATTTGATTATTCATACAGGATTGGTTCATTCCTAAACTCCGATTGTCTTGACCTTGTGGTGTCATATTTAGTTTGCTTTTCTTTTGTCTCGTCTCGCTCTTTCCTTTCATGCTTCCAGTCTTTGCTTTCAGTTCTTTCTCTCGCGCTGGCGTTTCTCTGACAGCCTCTTTTGAAATCTCTATCCCACTTGAATATGTTGGCAGCTCTGTTTTGTACCTTTGATGACTTGAATATGGTTTAACGGAGCAGTTTCATGCTTGAAGTCTGGATGACAAACTAGACCCAAGAGCACAGAGACGTGTCCCATTTCTGCCACTGCAGTTTCCTTGGAATTCCGGAAAAACCCGGTTTGATGGTTTGGCTGGTCGTCTCCCATGACTATCGCTGGCCTTTCCCTGTCCGATCGGACTCTTACAGATTATATCAGTGAAGTGCATTTCCTAGGCTCTGTTGGTACTATAAGATTTCAGTTAAAGTGAGGAAATCCATTATATAAGGTGTGGATTCAGGCCGTATTTACACAAAGCTCCTGTCAAGAAGATCCATCTTGTGTCCACCACAGCTAACGTCAGTCCAGTGGTTTTCAAAGTGACCATCAGCAGAAAAAAAAATTGATTCTTTTAACTGACTCTGATCTTTAACTGTCAAACAGTAAATCAGTAAACAATTAATTTCGCTTGAACAAGTTGCGAATGATTCGTCTCGCTACAAAGCCCACACGACTCGGGTTAAACGAATCGTTCACTGAGGAGACTCGTTCATCTCGAGTCATGCGAAAAATGTGTTTATTTCGAATGAATCGTTCATAAACGACACATACTGGATATGGATTTGTTGGTAACAGGGAAGATAAAAAGTACCAAAGTGGGACAGGCTCAGGAAGGCCATTTAAACGTTAAGTGCAGAAAATATGACTAAGCATAATTTGTTCTTGGTTTTTACTGTTAATGTCATTGGCGGGGAGGAAAGGCCAATGTGTGTCTTGTGCCTTGAAACGCTGCGCTTGTGCCTTCACTGCGCGTTGTTCAAAGAAAAAAAACAGCAGGAATTCATTAATATGCGTAGTAGTGAAATTTAGTCTGAGGTGAATTGTTTTTATGTGTGTGTTTGGGGGGGGGGGTTTGGGGCGTGACCAAACACGTTTGAGAACCACTGCGTTAGTCCAATCGTTTTGGCAGATTATGGCCGGTTAGATCAAGACGGCCAATCAGATCAAACCCCCAAGCATCTGCGATTTAAGCGTTCGTAGCGTAATCTCTTTAGGTGTTTTCCCATGTATGAAATCCCATTTGTATTCATCTGCATGTTCTTTCCTCGTGTTCTCAGCGCTGTACGCTCCAGCAGTTTAAAGCCTGTCAATATCCATCTCGTCAGCGCTCCCACTCTCTCTCGCCGCTCAACAGCCTCTTCAGGGGAAGTCACGGCGCTCCATGTGGCTTTTGGAAATGAGAAATCGATGTTCTTGTGTTGCACTTGTTTGTTGTTACACCAAGATGAAGTTGGAGATCCATTGGCGTTGTAGTGAATTATCCTAGACGAGCACTTTGGTCACATAGTTTAAGAAATGTTGCCTTCGGAACCACCAAGATCCTGGTTGATTTTTCTCTCGTTCTTCGTCTTTTGTTTTCCTAGACACCGTCGCCTTTGTACTGCTCATCAACTAAGTCATTGATTCAATTTACCAATTCTTCTGTTTGTTTCATTCAGCTGCTTTGAAACAGACTGGGATTTGAAGTTATATATTTCATTTAGTAGTACTATTTCACCACTTTATGAGTTTATTGTTCAACAGTTTGTTTGGCTTAATCCAATAAAAGATGGATTAGAGGGGGGAAAATAATTTATCTCCCACTTGTTTATCATATACTAGAAGTATACAATATAAAACATACAAGTTTGTATTTTATTTCTTTGGGCGCTTATGGTGTGTTGGTATGTGGGTTTTTCCATTTTTAGACAGAATATAGACAGGTGAAGATTCTATGTGCATAACAAATTGTAAATAGACATGTATAAACACACACTTTAATTTATATTATTCATATATACAGTGGTACCCCGACTTACGAATGTCCTAGATAATGAAAATCCTGAGTTACGAAATGTGTCGCCGCAAAAATGTTGTTCCGAAATATTGCCGCTATGCGAAAGGAGCACCTGTTTTTCTTACCGCTAATATGCATTGAAATGAGAGTCCAAACAATTAAAATATAAAACAATTTTTTAATCCTGTTTGCATGTCAAATTAACAAAAAAACAACAAAAACACTAGTTCGTTTCAGAGTTCTGTCTTCCAAAATATAAAATAAGCTTCTCCAAGAATAGCGAATGTTTTTTTTTTTCTCCCGTAGAGATGAAATGATGTTGTGCAATTGCCTGAGATTTCTCTTGGTCACCGTTCTTGTGAGATTATGGAAATCATTTCCTTACACAAGTCATTTCAAGATGGCAGTAACCGTTCATGTGATTTTGAAACTGTACATTTATAAACATCTGCCAAAGGTTACAAATTGCTATGTAACATGTTGTTGGTTATTACACATTTTTTATCATTTGTAAAAAAAGTATTGTCTGAATTTAAGTGATTTGTGTAAAAGCAACTTTGCTAAACGCAGAACTGAAAATGCGTATTTCACTCAAATCAGGTTTTTCCTAGTATTGTTTAATTAAAACCCAGTTAGCCAGCGTTCCTGTTCTCCTCCACCACCCACTGATTAGACGGGTTTGGGCTCTGCTCCCTCACAGTTTGCATCAAAGCTTTGGCGTGGAGCTGAAGTGAGAGGAGGCAGAACGTAGGCATGGAGCTTCGCAGTCATTCACCTCTACTGCTCATCACACGTCTCGCTCTCCTCTATCACGGAGATGGTCAACAATGTTTTCTGGATGTGAAAGACGTGACATGAATAACTAAATGACTTTATTGATGTGTTTAATTCTTATGATAGTGAGCTGTTCTTTAATAAAACAACTATGCCAGGCTAGACTTTTCTACTGGAGACAACAATAGGAGTGAGACGAGGCTGAAATGTCTTCTTGATTGTTGGATGAGAAGACAACACAACAATAAGATTTGTCAAACGACACCATATATTTGACTTTTTCTCAAATTATTTCTGATGTTCCTTCATCACATCAATTCACATCCCATTACAGGCGGCATTGAACCAACTTCCTCCTCCTGACAATCAAACCCACAATTAGAATCAGAATCGGCTTGATTTGCCAAATCTTCGGTTTCTCCCACAGTCCAAAAACATGAAGGAAAAATTGATTCCGTAAAATAGCCCATAGGTGTGACGTGTGAGTGGAAACGTGTGTGTGTGTGTGTGTGTGTGTGTGTGTGTGTGTGTGTTGTTCTATGATTGGTTGGCCACTAATCCAGGGTGTGTCCATTTGCAAGCCCAGAATTGCTGGTTTGTCTCCAGATATCAAGAAATTTCTTTTTGGAATTTTTTTTTTGTTTTGGAAATTGTGAAATTCTGGATGGACTAAATAGTGTGAGTGACTTAGATCAGGAAGAATCTCCGTTGCACTTGGGAACGTCATTGTTTATAGTCTGATCTTGTTGACGGTGGCCGGTTCCTGTTTACTGTAGACGTGAAGTGTGTATGTGTGTCTTACCTTAGAGTCAATCAGCTCAACGCAAACTGGAAATCTCAGCGAGGTTAGTAAAATGGATTTAATGCCACGTAACATGCTCGTTAAAAGAAATTTCAAGGTCATGAGTTTGATTCATAAAAAAGAAAAAGAGTGAAGCAAAATTGTGTAAGTCAAGGTTTTACAACTTTTTTGGGGATTTGGAATTGCATTCTTAATATATACTGAACATAAAATCTGTATTTTAATATGCAAAGCACTTAAACAGCCGTTTCCGGTAATAAAATAAGTTTTTCTGTCTGGTTTTAGTACAAATGCTGTTTCGTGAGCAAGCGTTTGTATTTGTATGATAAGGAAATCTGAAAAAAAGAAAAAAAAAACTGCATTGTCTGCAGGTTCTGTTCACGATGCCGATAATGACAGAATATTTATAAGAATAAATAATTCAAGTGTGGTTTTGTTGTCCTGGTAGGAAGGTTCGGCTCAAGTCTTTCTGCCGGTCATGAATTATGAACCATGTCAGGGTGGGGCTCATGAATATTAATGAGCAGGGGATTGAGTTGACAGGCTGTCCAGTCCAATAACCTGTTCAATATTCATGAGAAAAGCATTGAACTTTTTTTTTAACTGATCAGATCTTCAGATGTTTCCACTCGTACGTCCTCATCAGATGGAATGCCAAAATGATTTATTGGTGGAAATGACCTCTGCAAATATGTCAGCATGAGTTAGTGGTTTAATTCCTCAGGTTGAATGGTTACTTGAGTACAAAAGCTTGATTGCATAGGCTGCGGTTAAAGCCGTGTGGATGCAGACACGGAAACATACACGTTTGTCGAGTTTAAAAATGCATCAGGGCCTCATTGTGTAGTAAAATGACCTTGAGCTGAATACAAATGCTGGATCGTCCTAAATATGTCTAATCAAGACTGCCTCCCTTGACATTTCAACACAGAATTTCACTCTTCTCTCAGTCTCCTTGGCCCACTCTGCCACGGCAAGGATTTGGTTTTATTAGGATTTCTTTTGCAGAGTTTCCGATGGTGATTTGCACCATTTTGATGGGATTTCTCCAGAACTTTATCACATGTGCCAGTAGGAGCCAATAACTCACAGATGTGTTTTTGTTCTCTGCTTTAATGTATGAAACAAAGACTCCAGATGTCCAGCGTTGCTTTGATTCTCTTTCTGTGAAGAGACAAACACTGTCTGATGATGGAGGAGATGGACGGGATCTGACCGTTCCTCACACAGATGGACAATCTGAGGTCCAACTCGGTTCCTGTTTTCTGAAGCTAAAACATGAATTTGCATTTTTCCTGTTTGTAAGTCATTTACAGCAGAATAATTGTTATTTCATGATTTTTGTGATTGATTATTTCATGATTTATTATATAGCATTTTGTACATACCGGCAAAGTATCAATCGCTTAGGATTTCCCAAAGTTCTTGGGCATTTTATACAATGCCTGAAAGGCGATTCGTGTGTGTAATGAGCTCATTCTCAGTGGGGTAGCCTGATTTGGCTAAAATTGATAAAACAAAATTGATACAGGTGAACATCAGAATGGAAAAACGAGTTACTGATTCCACAATATTGCTTTGAGAATGAAGTAACGATGCCTCTGATAGTTTTGTTGTCCTAATAAGCTGGTCACAAAGTGTGTCCGCGTTTTTCATTCTTTCGGTTTTAGATGTTTTTTTTCACTTCTTTCTTCTTCAAAAACGTCTTTCACTTCTTTCAGAATGTACATGAACAGCGTATTCTATAGAATGCCTAGACAATGTATGTAACACTGTGGCTGTTTCACAATTTTCTTAAAATACCTGGCATTCCATAAATTGTCTGCATTTCTCACAATGCTGGTAACAAATACATCATTTTGATTTTGTCAGGTTCATGGGATCAAGAACCTCAAACATGTCCGAGTCAGGAAAAGTCTCATTCGTCCTCAAAACAAACGCAGCTAGATTGAGTCTGGAGTCTCAGAGCAAATCATATGCACACACATAGAAAGTCAGCGGTACAAAGCACTTCTTGTTCACAGAGAGTTCTCCTAATTATCCCCGTCTGAGGAACTCCGTCTCCATGAGAAAAACACTTTTTTCCATTAGCTGGTTATGTACGAAAGGCTTTATAAGGCGTCCTACTGCCAGTTCTGTTCACACATGCAGATCGTGATCATGACATAACTGACCCTCATTAGAGGCTGAAAAGAGTCAAGAACGGGGAATGTTCTGGAGTCTTTCATATTTGGGTTCAATTGAGATAGACTAAACGGACACAAACTTGTAGATATTGACTGTTTGTATGTGTCATAATTTGGGGATTATGACAGGTTATAATATAGTAAGTACTGTACTAGTAAACTTCTTTTCTCATAACACTTTTCACAGGTAAAATACAAAAATCTAAGTGCTTCACAAAGTGGAGCCATAAAAAAGAAAAGATATTAAAGCAATTAGATAAAACCCAACAGCTTAAAACTATGGCAGGAGAGTTAACAATCATAAAAACACACAAAAACTGAAAACATTGTCAACTAAATGTTTCAATAATTGTGTCGTCAGCTGCTTTTTAAAACCATCCACAGGTTCCATCATGCGTAGTGACGGTCCACAATCTCTGAGCTACGACCTGAAATGGGAATATAGGGATTTTTTTTGTGATTTTTTTAGATCAAAGTTTGTTTGATTAAATGCAGTGTAATGATTGCAAATGCCAATTAAGTCCGTTAAAAATTTTTTTTTTCTTTCATAACAAAACAACATCACTTTTAGTAAAAAAAACTTTTTTTTAAACATGTTTTTAGTTTGTCAAAAGTCAGACAGGTGAAGCCAAAATGGTCAAAATGATTTTATGTAGATTGCCTGCTGACTTGCCGTAAATTGAGTTGCTGTAATTTAGCTTGCCGTAGATTGACTTCTGACTTGCTGTAGATGAAATTCTTACTTGCTTAGACTTTCTTCTGTCTAATCGTAGATTGACTTGCTGTAGATTGGCTTCTGACTTGTGTAGACTTTCTTCTGTCTTATAGTAGATTGGCTTCTTACTTGCTGTAGATTAAATTCTGACTTGCGTAGATTTTCTTCTTCTCTTATCGTAGATTGACCTGCTCTACATTAGCTTCTGTATTGCAGCAGACTTTCTTGTGTCTCCTCGTAGACTTCTGACCAGTTTTCAATTCACAACCAGAATGTATAAAATCAGTGACTTTTGTGAATTTTAGTGAATTTTAAGACCAAATTCATTTTTCTCCTGGACTGAAATACATGTTTTTCAATACAGGTTTTCTGCATCGTATATCTAAAACCGGATGTTTTATCATGCACTTTTTTTTAATATCTTTTATTTTTTTCCTACAGGTTCCTGTAACTACAAATCAACAGTGGAGGTGGATCATTTAATGCAAACCCCCCATCACCCCCGCTTTCTGGCATCCCAGCCTCTCCTTCAGCATCGTCATGGCGATGAGCAGTGATCCCGGCCGTGTTATGACAGACCTTCACCCCGATTCTACCCAAAACACTGAGATTACTAGCAAGATGTCTGCCATGTCTTTAAGGCCTGATACCTCCTCCAGTGTTGTAAAGAACGGCACCGGGGTGAAAAAAGCAGCCCCCAGGAGGCCTGAACTGTCAGGCAGGAAGATGTCACTGCAGGAGAGAGGAACATACGTGTCTTCTGGAGGCGGCATGGACCGATATTCCCACATCTCTCCGCGAGTGGCCAGACAGCCAACCATCGAGTCCAAGCGAGTGTCTATCTCAGACTCGCAGGTGAGCCACAGTCACGTGAAATTACTGGGAGATTTCAGCACAAAATGGACAAATATCTTGTTTGCATCAATTAAAGAATTAAAATTCAGGTTTTCTTTTGGTGTCGACCACCGAGACTGAAAGCACAACGTGTTTTTGTTTTCTGATAATAGAGGATAAAGATGAAAAATTTTCTTTATAGAATTCCAAACTATTTATTAAGCGTGTTTTTTTTTTTTTTTTGAACATTTAAAAAGCATTTAATGAACCTTTAATATTGTATACCACCCATTAATAGCATGCGCTTATGACATAAACCAGGAGAATCTCCTCAATTACCCATCTGAAGACCTTAGAAAGCTTTAAAGTTAAAAACTTTGTAAACATTTTAAATGTAGATTTTAAATGAATGTGTGGTTGACGACTGTGTGGTTTCATATGACACTATTTCTGTTTTGATGGGACAAAAAACCACAGACTAGTTTGACGTTGACTGTGATTAATAGAGATTACCACAAGATCATGAGTTAATTCAACTCGTATCAATGAGCCAGTTGGGGTTTTTTTTTTACGAGTAAAATTGATTTTGCCCAGGAAGACAAATAACCGTACAATTTAAATGAGTAAAAACATTACGACCATGGTGTGCGTACAATCACTGTCACATGATGAAAGCAGAAAACCAGTAAAACTGAAAAAAATAAAAATCAATGATTGTTTTTGTCATCCATTTTGTGCTCGAAAACGTCCGCCCAATAAATTAACCACTTTAGAGAGTGTTTATTTTCCCTAACTAATGGCTTGCTCACTCCTCAGTATTTTTATCAGTAACCTGAAAGACTCGTCTTGGTGTTCTGGATATGTACGGTTCTCCACAGCTGCTGAGATGGTCAATGAATGCGAAATATTCCTCTTTCCACTTTCCACGTAAATAAATGGATCTTGAACTTTCCTACACAGACGCTCGGTTATTATAAGCTGTAAATATTGAATCATTAATCACATCCAGTGATTTGCAAAGCCCAGAAGCCACTGCAAAGCCCTTCCTCACCAGCAGCTCCATTTCTTCCCGTCCCTAAGGATGTTTTTTACTATAAAACAGGCTGGGGGAAAAAAAAAATCCTTGGTCCTGTTTCTGTCGTCTGTGCCCTAATACTTCAGACAGCCGTCACAGCTCCTCTTCTCCGAGGCGGTGAGGAGAACATCACATCTCCACTCTCCAGTCAAAGCCTGAGCGCTTGTGAGGCTGTTAGGTTGGGAAACATGGACCAGTCAAAGTAATTGTCTGTCAGATTTCACAAAGCCACGTTCCTCTCGTCTTATCATTTTACCTTTGCCATCACTCGCTTTTGCTTCTTTTTTTCCGCTTGACATATTTTTCTTCCCGGCTTTGCCTGTTTTCATCCTGTTCCCTTTCTCTCTCGTTTTCTTCCCCATCCTTCATGGACGTTTGACCGTAATTCACCCCTGGCCTTTTTGTGCTTATTTCCTCACTACGCTCATTTACCCACAAGCCCTTGCACTCGTATACATTTACAAGCCATTTTTCAATACTCCTCTCATGCGTGTGTTTTTTATCCCCAGCGCTCGCATCATCTGTAGAGGCAGCGATCAGATGCGATCTGACTTCATTTGTAGGGCAGATTGAAATTTAGAGGTGTGAAATCTCAGCGAAGAGCGGAAAGGAAGACCTGTTGTTGTTGTTGTTGTTGTCGGAATGGCGCCGCATTTCAATTTGGAATTCAATCTGCGGGGCTTTTTCAAGGCTTCTCCTCAGAGAGCGTCTGTGTTTAATTGCTCTCGTGTATTTCAGTCATGATCAGCCATGCAAGTTTTATATGTTTCTCATGGCCGTTCTCTCTATTAATCTGTTGGCTGACTGTCTAACCTTATACTAGCCATTAATATTTAACTGTTTGTTTAGCTATTCTTATTACCTCGTATATCTCTCTCTCTCTCTCTCTCTCTCTCTCTCTCTCTCTAATGTTTGTCATTGCTCTCTCGCTCATTGTACTGTTATCAAGCTCTCATTATTTTCATGTTTTCACCTTTTTCCCTCATGCTGTTTCTCTGCCTCCCTCTACTCTCTTTTTCACTCTTTAATTTAAGCTTTATTCTTAATTATGTTTTTTTAGTCCTAAGCACTGAGAACATTGATCAAGTGCATTCAATTGTGTGAGTGTGTGTGTCATCAATCATCTTTAGATGTGCATTAATTTCACTTGTGTATTTTGTTTTCAATGCATCATGTTTTTTTCCCTCTCGTATCTGTTATTTTTTTCGTATGTATTCTCCTCACTCTCACACTTGCCCGCAGTTTCTCTCGAGACTCTTTCTGATGTTGTGTTTTGCAGCAGTGCTGCATCTCTGGAAATATAATGATCTCCTGTACCTTCGGGTTTTTGTACAGCTGTATTTAAAAAATGTAATCTAGTCAAAAACATGTATTTCTCTCCCTCTGCAGCACTAAACTCCGAGGCACATTTCAGAAAACCGTTTCTTTAAATGTAGAATATTTGTTGTTTGAATGTTTGCCACTGGCAACAGAATTAAATATAGAACATAGACTAACTATATAATTTTCAAAGACATAAAACAATATTTATGTTATGGAACAATATTCTGAACTGAATTCTAAATAGTTTACGAATTGTATACGCAACTGCGTTTACCAAAGTGTGCGAAGTTGGAGTCCATTTGCAAGTGCAGCAACGCAAAATCATTCCACTGCCCAGTCGGTCACCGCCCACCCTGTAGTAGACCCTCCCCCTTGACTCTGATTGGCAGGACCTCTCTAGACTTTGCGTACGAAATGTGCAAATTTAAGCACAATTGCATTGTCCTTTCAATTCTGGCGCAAGTTGGAAACGTATTCGAATTTTGTCTGGAAGACCTTTATGTAATGCAAACTCCAAGTCTAAAATAATGATTCATGTCACAAAACTCTTTTGAATATTGTTTCTGAATATTCTTCGTACATGAAACAATATCAGACAAAAGGCAACTTGACAGTGTATTTTACATTTACAAGGCTGTAGATCTGTGTCATACAGTCTTCCTATTCCTTTAGTCTTCTGCTGTGATTGGTGCATTATTCAGAGACCACTGGCTCTTTTGTTTGTGCAGGTGGGATTGATTTGTTTCTCTCTTTCAGGACTGCATTCAGCTGAACCAGTACAAACTAAAGAGCGAGATTGGAAAGGTAAAGCCGGCCTTTATTCCTATATTGAATTTTAAACGCATTCAGTTGAGTTTTACGCATTGACTTGGTCCGATGCCATGCTTCATGTTGGATTTTCTAGCTGTTTGATATCCTACAGTAGATAGGTGCAGTCATTGTTTGGATGTGCGGACCCTTACTGATGTTCCACTGACCCCTGAAATCCGACTCAACTCAAGTTTTTTCTTTTTTTTTTTAAAGGGTTCATACGGTGTTGTCAAGTTGGCGTACAATGAAGACGATGACAAATACTATGTAAGTATCTTTAGAACAAACGTTTAAATTACACTATCAGCGAAATTATTAACTAATATTTGAGATGTTTACTACTTGAGATGTTGTGGGGGAAACTGGTATTTGAAAAGGTATTATAAAAGTTTTATTTCATGCTCATTAAATTATAAATTAATATATTAATTAAATATTATTAATAAATATTAAAGTATAGATTAAATGCTAAATTATTTATTTTTTAAATTAATTAAACAATTAATTTTTTTTTTAATTAAAGCTATTAATATAAAATTACATCTTAGCAGTTTCATATTTGGATACTATTATCAAACAAGCTAACTAGAACATAGATGGAATATTTTTTGTGAGTGAAAGACTGAAGTAAAATGTAAAGGTTCTCTAGACTGAGGAAAGCAGATTAAAGAGAGAATAGACACGTAACAAAGCAGATTATACAGCAAGAGCAGGTTAGATTTTACAGTTTAGCTATGCAAATGAGAACAGTGTGCTGAGGTAAAAATAAAACTAAATATGTCAAGAAATTGAACATTTCGAGATATTTTGTTGGAGATATTCATTTTACAAGCACATGTAGTTATTGGTTTTTCAATCACTTATTCACATTTTTAAATCTGGCACAAAGTCACTTACTCCCATATTCTTGTGCTTTAACACACTTGTTCACTAACACACACTCAAAACGCATGCAACTTTACACTTCATGTACACACTAACATCAATAATCTGTAATGAACACATTTTCAACCATCTATTCATTATTTTCTCACCTAATATAATTACAATTATTTTTTTTTCGGAACATTTAACGACTTTATCCGTGTTACAAAAAAATGTATCAAAAAACATTTTATGGGACAGAAGAAAATGTTCTTCAGGAAGTGAAAATCCAAGTCACATGACACTCAGAGACACGTGTTAAACTCTGCAGATCTTCGCTAGGTCTTATATTTTGGGAAGCACTGTGATTCCATTGGCAATTGCAAGTTTTTTTCCTCAGTAGTCATCTTCATCATTTGCATGGTCATCAGAATAGTGACAAATAAATCCTTGACTATTAATGTATGTAGATTTTGGTGGTGCTTCTGGGTTCCTGAGATCTTGGACGACCTAGGCTTTGTGCACACAGCAATCTAGCGGCGCTGAAGCAAATCACATCCACTCACGGGCTTTCGACTGGATGGGATCACTTTGTTAATGAGAGAGGTCAGAAGAGATTGGTCAGACTCAGAAAACGGCCTCAAACACTTAAGCGAACACTTCTCTGGAGCTGAAAGCACGACCTTGAAGAGAAGCGGATGCTCCCAGTTTCTCTTCCACCAGCTAAAGCTGCTACGAGCCTATTTACCTGCAGCGCAGGTGCTTGAGCAGTTCTTTACATCCTGTTGATGTTTTCAAACCGACAAGGAAAGTTGAATTTGCTGCGACGGAGCACAAAGATGAAGTCTTGACTAGATTTTACACATCACCGCTTTCAGAAACATATCTGCAGGTTTTTAGATGTTCGTTTGGAATGCATTTATTTTTTAAAACCACATTTTCACATTTTCATTCCCACATGTAATTTTAATGTATTTAACTACTTCATTCACCATCCGTCTCGCCTGGATTTCCTGTTTTTATTTACATTTTATTTACATTTTTGCATCATAATGACACATTTTGTGCTGGTAATTTACAGAATCATTATGTTAGATATTATGTACCATATTATACATGCACAATATCCTTAAATGATACATTTTTAAATGTTTAGATTTTAGAATTTTTATTTTTTAATCTTAAAGTTGTATAGAAACCCCTGCTTTTGCCACAACAAAAAGCCTACAGATATTATAAATCATAAATAAAAAAAATAAACACTGTAAAGCAAATTTGGTTTTTAAAATTGCATGTATTTCAACTGTTAAGATGATTCTTTCAAAGGAGATTACAAATGACAAAAACGAGTCATTTTGTGTTGTGTTGATTTCAATGGTCGCAAAATCGCGAAAAACTGGAGGAACTGAAGGGAAGTGGAAATATGAGACAGATTAGATTATATTAGATTGTGATGGCATAAACTACTCAAAAGTCAAATTCTCGTGTTTGTGCGAGTAAACCATGTTCTGATGGTTTCATCACACCTGACATTATATACCATGTCTTTGCCTGTTGAATTCCTCATCTTCATCACTATTGATGCTTTATCCCTCGGCTGTCCTTGAAACAGCAGGAATGCTTTCTCCTTCCTCCAGACATGCGTCATTGATCTAACATGTTTATGCACAAATAATTTCTAGAAGATCTGGCGTCCGTTGCCATTTCTTGGACTATAATGAGCGTGGCGGCAGACAGTGGAACATAAAGCTCTTCCCACGTTATGTAAGACTGATTCTGTTTGTGTTTATCTCTGAAGAAGACCCAGGTGCTGGGAGGAATTCTGGATACTGATGCATTTGTTGGTTCCGTTGTTTATGAGCTTTTGTGGCCCAATGATTTGAGACTTGCAACCAAAGGTCAGAGGTTCGAATCACCATATCTGGCCACTTTCTTCCACTTACGCATGTTAATAAGACTCTCATCCAAACGCTAGTTTTTTTTTTTTTCAAGTAAATCTTCTGATTTAATCCTAATCCACATGCTCAGTGGTTGGCTTGATCCCTAAATCATTGCCTTTTGCAAGCAAACGTGAACATGCTGTTAGAAACGGTCAGTGCCAAACCGAACTACTGGACTGTTGATTGAGCTCGAAAAGTCGACTTTGATTAGTATGTGAATGTCATTCAAATGAATAACCACGGTTACTAGATCTTTTCTCTTGAATCTATGTCTCTCCTCCTCCGCAGGCGATGAAAGTCGTGTCGAAGAAGAAGCTGATGAAACAGTATGGATTTCCACGTAAGTGAGCTGTCAGCGATTTTAGCTCCTAAACATTTAAAACCAATATATTCACATGCTGTGCTCACCTAGTGCCGAAGATGTGGAGTTTTTCCTCTATTACTGACTTTTTCCTCTATTACTCATTGACATTGAATTTAATTTAAATGTAGCTTTTTGAATGTGCAGGTCGTCCTCCCCCTCGAGGTCCGAAGGCAGCACAGGGGGAACAGCCCAAGGTGCTGGGTCCTCTGGATAGAGTCTATCAGGAGATAGCCATTCTGAAAAAACTGGACCATCTTAATATAGTCAAACTGGTTGAGGTGAGTTTTTGCACTGTGGATTCATTACAGAGATTTGAAGTTCATAAGAGATTGTAACGTGTTTTTTCAATAAGTGTATAAGGAAGAAAAGTTTTGAAGAAAATCTAGACTGAAATACAGCTGCAACCAGCAACGGTGGGGTTAAATGTAATAAACCGGTGACAATAATATTTAAAGCGCTTAAAAAAACTTGCACTTATAATGAGTACGTTTTTCATGTTTTTTTAATGAACAATAATTCATGGGTTCCTTTTTAACCAGTTTTATTATGAAATGTAGGTTAAATCAGAGACTAGTTACATTTTGGGTCGAATGCTATTTATGGAAATTAGCGCAAAACGCTCAGTTAACAGGAACAGAGACTTGCGTTTGTTCGTCTTTAGCCTCAGATTTAGGTGATACTCGCGTGTACTAGTCGAGAGGTTAAATGAGAGGTAAACGTCTTTTTTTTTCTGCATGGAAACGTTACTCCGTTACGTTGTGTACATAAATTGTAACATTTTGAATCCATGTAACTTTGTAGCAGTTCAAAGATATTTAGAGACATTAGGTAAAGTTAGAGATATTTAGGTAAACTTTTTTGGTAGTTGTAAAACATGGTAGCTGACTTTTAGTGCTACATTAGAAACCTTTTCAGTACAATTTCATTATTACATGAAATTAAATTATAGTAAATCAATTAGTAATTACCAATCAATGGAAATATTTCACAAATCAGTTTGTGTTTTATGCCAAGCAGGGACACAATACCGCGGCAAATCAGCTAGAAGTGAACGTGTGGAATAAAGACAGTGTTATTACTCTGAGAATAGACTGTGGAGAGGAGTGTTATCGATTTCAGCTGAAGAAAAGAACGGCAAAATGGAGGGATAGAGGAGGAAGAATTTCTGTTCTCTCGCCTGTGGTTCTGTCTGAGTGCTCTTCAATCACAGCCCACGTCCACATCAGCAAAATCTCAGCACTGCATGAGAAAGAAATATTGATTACGCCCTGAGAAATCTTCTAAAGTAACTGTGAAAATAAAAAGCAAAAAAGACAACAGAACCTCGCACATGTACATCACTAACTCCATCTCACGTGAACCGTGGGTTCACCATCATACCAAAATCGGTTTTCTCAATGTTCCTCGCAAATGTTAGATGGATGGAAAGCCCTGAGAAACAGAGTCGTGGTTCAAACCTATACAGATAAAAATATCAATATGAGTAAATAAAAATTACAGTTATATCATTACGTTTGGATTGTGTTTTTTGGTTTTAAACGGCTGAATAGGAAATTTGTGTTTCAGGTGTTGGATGATCCAGCAGAAGACAACCTTCACATGGGTGGGTTCTTTTTTTTATCTTTGTCTCCAAAAACCCTCCCCGGTATCGGAGTACATTTTTGTAAGAGTAAAAAAATTATTAAAATATGAGCAATTAGAAATTTAGGTGAAAGAAATGCCTGAAAAGATTTTAACCTAAACTCATTACTTAAACTCATACTTGAAGTTTAAATCAAGAAAGCATTAAGCATAGATAAATAATAATAAATGTTTTACATGTTTCATTCTTTATTGTAACACAAACAACAACAACAACAACAACAACAACAAAATGTCTATTTAATACATTTACTGCATATTAGACTGAAAGTGAAATAGCCTGATGTGGCAAAAATAAAAAAAGAATATTGAATAAATCCATTTTGAAAATATTGAAAAAATTGTTGAAAATAAAAAGAAAAAACAATTTTTTTAGACAAATTGCTTCACTTGCTACTATTTTGTTGTAAGTCGCCTTGGATAAAAGTGTCAAGTAAAAGTAAATATTGAAAACTAACCCTTGTCCTGCTATTTCTCCACAAAAACGCTTTATCGGTTTGTTCTGTTTTTAGTCGTTGTTTCTCATCGCCACGTAATTGTTGCAACGGTTGCATCATTTCCCTGGATCTCGCCTAAAAACGAACGTCATCGTCTGTGAACATCTCTTTTTGTCTCTTGTCTTCCTTCACAGCACTGGTTTAATAAAAAGAAAAATCATCTTCCTTACCAGCCAGAGTGAGAAATCACAATAAGTGTGGCACAGTAAGAATGTGACACATTCAGTTGGCCGCTCTGACTCATATGATTATAAGGTGTTTGTGGAAGATGGACAATGACTGGCTTCACGCCGCAGAGCGATGGTGTGAATAATAGCAGACATTACACTGTAGGTGCATGTGAAAATGCTGTGGTTTTGCTAAACACGGGTCATTTCGGGTTCATTCGTCAGACATTATATAGTCCATCAGTGTGGTTTTGGTTAACAGAATCTCTCTTTCCCTCCGCAGTGTTTGAGTTGATGCAGAAAGGGTGAGTATGTTTTTTCGCCGGGCTGCTTTGTTCCATCCATCATTCTCTCCATCCCTCCTCCATCAGCTTCGCCGTCTTGCATGTGTGTCAGCGTTTAGATGTGCTGCTCTGACTCAGTTTGCTGGCTTTTTCACCCCGGTTGTAGAGGGATTCATTAAATAATCGTGTTCTCACTTTTTATAGCTCCAGCTTCTTGCTCTGCCTCAGTAATTCAGTTTTCTCTGTGTTTCGACAATCATTTGCACTGTAATGGGTTCACTTATGCTCTTAAACAGAATCACCGGATCCACACTGTAATGTTCCGTAGGTTTTTAATGGTTTTGTTGGTTTATTACGGTATTTGATGGGTTTTTTTTTTTACTCGCAGTAACTTGATTTTTTTTATATTTTAGCATTTTATTTTCTCTCTATTTGGTCACTCACAACTTCACAAAAATTGTAAATACAAAATTGAAAAAAAGAAAATATCATTCGTTGGTGCTAATTGCTGAATACTTGCTGGAAAAAAGGAATTTATTAGTACCAGGTATAATTCACTTTAGTACTTATTTATTCAAAATCAAAATAATTATTTAATTGATTAAATAAATTGATACTTTTAATACAAAAAATACTTTTAATACAAATTCAAAATGACTAATACAAATTTGTTATAAAACTCTAAAACTTATATAACTTTTTAGGAGGATGTTTTTTTTCTCTCGTTATAACACTTTGGTAATGAATTTAACATTTACATTCAGTGCATTACAATTTAATATTTTTGTACACATTACATCTTCAATTTCCTAAAATTCAGTAAGCACATTCAAAATTTAAATCTTCATTTTCATGGACCATTTGGAACATTTATCTAAAATCAACAGAAATTTCCTCTAGTAATTTCATATTGATTTGTAATGACCTCATTGGTTTATTATATTATAATAATTTTTTTTCTTATATATCTACGTATCTATTAGTCTGTCTCTCTGTCTGTCTTTCTTTCTTTCTATCTATCTGTCCATTGACAAACCCACAGGACCCTAAAATAATAGCAAAACAAAGTAATTTTTTGTATTACATAATGTTCCTTTTCATCCAGACTTGGCTGGATGTGCTCGGCCTTTCAGCTCAATCGTGATCCACTGCCTGTGGGTAATGAATGAAATGGCCTTCGAGCTGCCTTTTACTGCCATGTTGAATTTATGATTGGTTATTATGCAAATCTCCCTGTTCCTGTTCATTTTGAAGAAAGTGTGTGCGCAGCATTTCTATCAGTCTCTGTAGTCACACCGATTTTTCAGAAGTGAAGAGCAGATTCGTTGGCTTTAAAAATGTATTTTTACTGTGGCTACGTTTCTGTCGGTCCACAGGCCTGTGATGGAGGTTCCCACTGACGACCCCTTTCCTGAAGACCAGGCACGTCACTACTTCAGAGACATCGTCCTGGGAATCGAGTACTGTGAGTCATCTTCATCACACATTTTTAAAATCAATTCAATTTTTATACGCATTAAAGTAGGAATAGTCTGTAATAGTCATAGTCATTGTTCAATTACACTATAGTCATGAAAGCGTTCAGGAAAACGGGAATCTGATCAATTGCTCACACACAGCTGGATTGGTGGCCAACCAATCACAGAGCAGGACACACAGCTGGATTGGTGGCCAACCAATCACAGAGCAGGACACACAGATACTGGATTTTGTAATTATGGTCCTAACAGTTGAGGGTGTGTGTGCCCCGCCTTTAATCCCAGAGTTGCAGTGATTGGCTCCAGCTCCCCGTGACCCAGAAATGAAAAAGCAGTTCAGAATATGGATTGATCAATCAAACCTCTTCAGTTGAGCTTCTGACGGGAATTTTTACTAGAGTAACTTAAGACCCCAGTGAGCTCCGTCTCAGCGAGCGTGTGTGTGTGTGTGTGTGTTTGCTGTACTAATGCATCATGGCGTCTGTTAAGCTAATGAAGTGAGTGAACGTGGCAGTGCGCTTGAACGTTTCCTGAGGGCAGCTATGTCTGCTTTTAAAAACCATCTTTCTGAGCTCTGTCTGCAGAAACCAAGCAGGATTTCCGATTCCCGCACATTAATCTCTTATCGCTGTTGCTCCAGAAGGACTGAAGGGTCATGGGAACATCAGATCGATTCTTTTCAATTTTCACAGCCAGAACCGGAAGATTTATGGGAAGATTGTATTTACACCAAAATAAAACCATCAGCTTTTTCATTTGTATATGCGCATAACATTTTCCGTTGTTGTCGTTGATTAAACGTCAACATGTTCTTGCCATTAATACATCGATCTTTTTCTATTGATCTATTTTTCCTTTCATTATCATGCTAGTCGTGTGAAGCTGTACATAGCGTCTCGCCGTCGTGTTTATAATGAATCGGGACTGGGGGATGATTAGTGGTGGTCCGGTTGTGTTTGATTGGACACTTGAGACGGGAAGTGGCCTTTCTTAATCAATCACAATTAATCTTGTGTTCTCGATGTTAATAAACCCCTTGAACTTGTCTGCTGTATATGCTGTATACTACAATATATCAACATCATATTATATATACCGTAATTTATGAATAACACTGTTTGGTAAAATATTCTAATAGTAGTTCAGATCAGATATGAAATATGATATTATTTAGTACGGTTCTAGAAAACTGATTAATGAATGTACTTAAAATCCTTACATTTACTTTTTAAAATCTATAGACACCCTGAATGCATAGTTACGACTTTTAGCTTAAGATCAAACATATACATACATGTATATTTAAAAAAAATAGTAGTACTGTTCTAACAAAGTAATTTACTCAGAAATCTTATATAACATATAGAAATTATTAGATTAGATTATAGAAAAAATATTATAGAAAATATAGTATATTAATGTATAGCAACATCCTGTAAATTGTGTAACGAGTACATTTTATTTACTATAGTTATTAAATTACAGAAATTGAGCAGTAATCCCTTAATTCTCCAGTGAAACGTAATTAGATTACAGTAAGTCATTACCGTGCTTACATGATGTTTGCTTTTGTGTTTTCCCAGTGCATTATCAAAAGATTGTTCACCGAGACATCAAACCTTCAAACCTCTTGCTGGGAGACGATGGCCATGTGAAGATTGCTGATTTCGGGGTCAGTAACCAGTTTGAGGGGAGCGATGCTTTGCTCTCCAGCACCGCCGGAACTCCTGCTTTCATGGCTCCTGAAACTCTGTCGGATCATCGCACAAGCTTTAGTGGAAAGGTGCTTAGGCGTTGTCAAGGATGGTTTTGTGGTGTGAGATGCGTATTTAAAGCTGTGTGTTTTGCAGGCTCTGGACGTGTGGGCTATGGGGGTCACTCTCTACTGTTTCGTTTATGGAAAAGTAAGTCTGATCTATATGTCATTTATGATACAAATCTAGTACTATAGAAGTGTTGAATGAGCAAATATGTGTCTTACTTCCTGTTTTACAGTGTCCGTTTATTGACGAGTACATACTAGCTCTTCACAACAAAATCAAAAGCAAACCAGTGGAGTTCCCCGAGACGTAAGTCCACCCTGGTGTGAGTAAGAGTGACAATCACTATCTGTGTGTGCCGCTCTGTGATTGTTCAGCCACCAATTCGTGTCCCGCCCCCAAGCCCAGAGTTGCTGGGATTGGCTCCAGCTCCTCATAATCCAGAAATGAAAAAGTTGTATGTTGCGATATGTTCAAATTTGTCAACCAACTTGACATTTGTTGAATGTCGTTGGTTTTTATGTTAAGCATGAAAGCAGGAGTGTGTGTTTGTCTCACCTTTTGCTGTGTGTTTGTGGTGTTTCAGGCCCGTCGTGAGTGAAGTGCTGAAGAAGCTCATCTCAAACATGCTGGATAAAGACCCTGACACCAGGATCACAATTCCCGAGATTAAAGTAAGGCTGCAAAGCACACACAGTCTCTTCTTCTTTTACATCTGAGACATGATATCGGCTCTCAACTATAAGATAGTGAGTTTCAAAGACAATCTTTTCACTACATTTTTTTTTCTTTTTAAACCTTCTAAGCCTAAACATTTTTTCATCTCCAGACTGCTTCCAAATCTCAATGTGACTCGTAGACACGATTGTTTGTCTTTTAAAAGACATTTCATTTCACAAAGAATCGCAGCTGTGCTTCTACTTCTGTTTTACTGTTGATTTATTGTCATTTTAAATAATTAGCTATTAAATAATTAAACTATAAAATAATTATAAGTCATGATACTGATATCACTAGTAAGTACTATTTAACAAATTCACATTGTTCATATTTTTTATTTGCATTTATTAACTTCTTATCCAACAGTTTATTTGAAAGATCGCAGTATACTATCTAATACTATTTATACTGCTGTATTAGATTTTCTAATTGATTATTTTAAGTATAATAGTCTATTTTGAATATTTTGTCATAAATTTTAATGTGCAAAATTCACTACCTACAACTGGATGCGTATCCCACCACCTAAAAAATTGTTGCGCCAAACATAATTGGCCAAAAAAGATTTTTGGATTTTTCAGCATCGCAACTTATTTCTAGAATGAAATGTAAAAAGAATTAATAAATACATATAAAAAATAAAAAAATAAAAAGGCAAGTGATCTGATGTTAGATGTTGATTCTGATGTTGATGTTGGAGGGTCTGCACATGTACATATAACAGTTAAAAAGTGAATAATATATAGTATGATACAGACTCGTATGATACAGGAGCGATTGTCAAAATTGAAATCATACATGTCTTTCCGCTCATGACCCAAATCAACAAACTCAAAAAAAATATATATAAAAGAAAAATAAAATATTACATTCAGAAAAACAACAATTGTACTTGGAACAATCTGAAATACAAAATAACAATAAGTCTACAATGCCTGATTATTTTTTTCTAAACATGCAAAACATGTCTTACAGTTGATGAAAATACAAAAACTTATGAAAGGCAACATTAGGATCATATAAATAAATATCTAAACATTATATACATATATTCAGGAAAAAAATGTTCCCAGCTTTACTCTCTACAAGGTCCACGTCCTCAAGAGTCGATGACTGGGCAAAAACCCTTCAGCGCGTCCCTGTAGAGTCGGAATGTGACGCAGTTCTGGAAACTTCCATGTTATGCCACAGTGTGACGGCAAGTGTGAATAATTAGCATACACACACGGAAACACACTCAGCCGTCTGGGACTTCTGTCTGTGTGTCGTTACCCAGAAAACCTTCCATTAGAGCGGCTGTCCCAGACCCCACTGAGGGTCACGTCCTACTTACGTACTCCCATCCTCAGACCAGCCCAGCTTTATAGGACAAGCTTTAAAGGCGGGTGGATGTTTTGTGTGGACAGATGGATCAGTGGGTGACTCGAGATGGAGCAGACGCGCTGCCTTTAGAAGACGAGCACTGCACCGTGGTGGAGGTCACGGAAGAGGAAGTGCAGAACTCTGTCAAGTTTGTGCCCAGCCTGTCAGCGGTGGTATGTGAAGCTCTCACACTCCCAAAGATGGACGGGAATTATCCCAAGAACATATATTCATATTAAGATCTGGAAGTTACAAGTGGTTGAACTGGAATATTTCTTTTTGTAAGTCGCTTTGGATAAAAGTGTCTGCCAAATGATAGTAAAGTAGAGTAGATATACTGTACATGGATGAATGGCTCATTCAAATACTGTAATTTTCTAATTATAAGGCCCATAAAATAATATAGAAAATAATTACCCTGTGATGTGGGGGGAAATGTGTGGTTTTTATACAGATAAAAATATAGACGTTGTAATCGTTTTTTACATGTTTGAAGTTGGACTTTTTAATTGCCGAAAAAGTTTGCATTTTACCTTTAATGCTCCATACAGTGATGATAAATGTATTCAATGTGTGTATGTCTTTTTTATGTGTTTATAATATTAATTTCCTAAACTCTTTATTTCTGATTTTTGTATCACATACCCTTCTGAAGTTGACACTATACGCTGCACACGATTTATTAATCATGTCTTGTATAGTACGTGTAGTTGATGTCTTGGGAGTTATAGTGTTTATGCACATGCCTCCACAGATTTTGGTCAAAGCCATGTTGAGGAAGCGTTCCTTTGGGAATCCGTTTGAGTGTCCCAGCAGGAGAGAAGAAAGATCTATGTCCGCACCGGGCAGTCTGCTCATGTGAGTGACACACACACACACACACACACACTTGCATTTATATCATAGTGGGGCCCCACAGTTGACTTACATGCTAAACGATACGTTCTCTCTATTCTTACTATAACCCGAAGCATTAAAATACTCCCCTTCCCCACCATCTTTACTCTAACCTTAACAAAAACTCAGTTATAACCTCTGCCTTAATTACATTTTGACCCTCATAAAGATCTTCAAAGGTGTGGGGCCGTAGTCTAAGACAAAGACAAAGTACACAACTGGGCCCCACTTTTTGCTGAAAACAAGTATTCTGGGCCCATTTTTGTGCTAAATGCAGGAACACACACACACACACACACACACACACACACACACACACACACACACACACACATATCCAAGTGCCTCTCCTTCTCCTAACAGTGTGTTTCTGGGTCTGGAGCCATTCTAAACCTCACAGATTTCCCTGTCTTACTCTCAGTTTCTTTCTTTTAAGGACGCAGCGTGATATTTTAAGCGTCACACTGTCCATCTGAACAGGAAGGTGTGCTACAGTAATAGTCACCCATTACTTCCTCTTCTGACAACATAGGTTTCCATAGTAGCATGATTCACTCTGTTTTTCTTTGCAGTTTGGAAAACACTGCTTTTAAAGCGCCGGATCTTGATGTTTTCACAATTTTTTTTTTTTTTTAGATTTTTTATGTCCATCATCAAGATTTCTACTTTGACTACCTATAATGTGAAGACATTATTTATATTTGTGGGTACGAGTGTGTGTGTGTTCACACACGTGTGTGTATGTCTACAGTATGTATACACACACAAATTGGTTTTTAATACATTTAGAGATGTGCATTGTAGGTAGGTGTGTGTATACTGTTATTTATATATATGTACATGTATATGTTTATATATATATATATATACGTGTATATATATATATGTATGTGTGTGTGTGTAGGGGTCTCGAAACGCGCCACAAAAATAAAATTGAATGCATTATTATATACACACACTTATGTAATGAAATGGAAAAACAAATCTGAAAAAAATTAAAAATTTTCATAAAATGAAAAATAAATCATTATATACATATCTTTAGATAGATAGATAGATAGATAGATAGATAGATAGATAGATATAGATGGATTTTTCTGAATGTTCAGTGGTAGTACAGTCTCTATTAATGTGTGTAAGTCTGTGCAGTATAAATGTACGTTCTGCATGATTTTCCGCTGGAGCGTTCAGAATCAGGAGAAGGTTGCGATCGATAGCGACAGACTGATTATTGTCGCTTGCATCAACACAATCTTGTAAACAAATATTGACTGCTGTGTGTTCTAATTACTGTAAACCTGCCCGGGACAGAAAGCTCTGGATCACGCATCAAATGATCTCCCATAATTCTGCGTCGGGCATTAACGCGCATCCAGATGCAAAGTCGAAGCCCACCGCGAGTCAGGGGAGCACTGGAAAGCGCTTTTCTTATTGACCTCGGTAAATTATAGAATCTGTATCTGTTTGTCCGAGCACTTTTGAGCAGTTGTAAAGCAACAGCGCCTCCTGTTGGTACAGCCGTGTAATTCCACCCTCCTTCCCTTTAAGTGTCCAGCTGTTCTTATTTACATATCATCCATAATTCAGTGTCCGGTGGAAAGTACGACCTCCCGTGATGTTTCCATTAACCTTTCGCGCGTAAACACACTCTTAAGGGGAACACACTGTTTATCCTGATGTTCCTGGTGCGATTAGCTGGTGGTCAGTGTGAGTCTGGTCTGTCTGTCTGACTCTCTGTCTGTCTCTCTTTCTCTCGCTCTCTCTCTCTCGCTCTCCTGCAGGGACTCGTGGCCGTTCCGTCCCTCTTTTAAACTCCAGCCTTCTCTGAGGTAACTGGGAATGACAGCTGGTCATTGTCATTTGTCACTCCAGCCGTGTCAGATTCATCCCACGCTTGCTCCTGTGGGTCAGTCCGTGTCCCCGACGCCTCCATCTTCTCCTCGTTTCCTCATTCCTTGTGCTCTGGGTGAAATGTGGTGGTGGTGTTGTCGCTATGAGTGTGTGTGCTGTGAAACCCGCCTCATTGAGTCCATCACTGTTTCTGACCATGTGTGTGTGTGTGTGTGTGTTCCGCCGTTGATCCTCGTCTTCGTCATGTTGTTGTATTTTTGAGTGTGTGATAATGAACATCCTCCGTTTCAGACTGCTGAGCGATGGATCTTGAAGAAACTCACGTTCTTTTCTGTGCTTCTATGCAATTTCTGAATGTGTGTGCGAAAATATTTTTTTTATTTTTACACATGGCCAGTATTCGAACATGTGACCTTTTGCCCCTCTACCACACCTGCTCAGAATTCATTCATGTGATTTGGCAATGTCATGTTTTTGATTGAACACAACGTCATGTATACTGTATTTATATAAATCTAAAATACTTAACTTTGAATGATAGCGTAAAACACAGATGCTTAAATTGGTGTCGGTTGTTTTAGACCCCCAGTACAATGGAAGAATAGATGATTTCTTCAATGTATTTTTAAATAATATGTTATATGAAATGTATATTTTATATTATTTGCCACGTTTCAAATATAAAATTAATGCCTGTATAATTTATACTATAAATTATTTTTATGTTTAGTTCAAGAATAAAATTGTTGTATATTTTGCCTTTATTTTAATTTGACCCTGTTGGAGTTTTTAACACAGTTAGAAAATTGTAAATCAATACATACATTTTAAAAGTTTGTCAAATCAATGTCACCATGTTTAATAAATAGCATTTCTGCAATGTGAAAAATGTTATGTGGATTTTTACTGTCTGCTAAATTGTAGAAATGTTGATTCTAATATATATATATATATATATATATATATATATATATATATATATATACAGTCAGGTCCATATATATTGGGACATGGACCCAATTCTAACATTTTTGGTTCTATACACCACCACAATGGACGTAAAATGAAACGAACAAGATGTGCTTTAACTGTAGACTCTCAGTTTTAATTTGAGGGTATTTACATCCAAATCAGGTGAACGGTATAGGAATTATAACAGTTTGTATATGTGCCTCCCACTTGTTAAGGGACCAAAAGTAATGGGACAGCATAATAATCATAAATCAAACTTTTAACTTTTTAATACTTTGTTGCAAATCCTTTGCAGTCAATTACAGCCTGAAGTCTGGAAGGCATAGACATCACCAGACCCTGGGTTTCATCCCTGGTGATGCTCTGCCAGGCCTCTACTGCAGCTTTCTTCAGTTCCTGCTTGTTCTTAGGGCATTTTCCCTTCAGTTTTGTCTTCAGCAAGTCAAATGCATGCTCAATCGGATTCAGGTCAGGTGATTGACTTGGTCATTGCATAACATTCCACTTCTTTCGCTTAAAAAACTCTTTGGTTGCGTTTGCAGTATGCTTTGGGTCATTGTCCATCTGCACTGTGAAGCACTGTCCAATGAGTTTTGAAGCATTTGGCTGAATATGAGCAGATAATATGGCCCGAAACACTTCAGAATTCATCCTGCTGCTTTTGTCAGCAGTCACGTCATCAATAAATACAAGAGGACCAGTTCCATTGGCAGCCATACATGCCCATGCCATGACACTACCACCACCATGCTTCACTGATGAGGTGGTACGCTTAGGATCATGAGCAGTTCCTTTCTTTCTCCATACTCTTCTCTTCCCATCACTCTGGTACAAGTTGACCTTTGTCTCATCTGTCCATAGGATGTTGTTCCAGAACTGTGAAGGCTTTTTTAGATGTCGTTTGGCAAACTCTAATCTGGCCTTCCTGTTTTTGCGGCTCACCAGTGGTTTACATCTTGTGGTAAACCCTCTGTATTCACTCTGGTGAAGTCTTCTCTTGATTGTTGACTTAACACTTTTGACACCAACCTTCTGGAGAATGTTCTTAATCTGGCCCACTGTTGTGAAGGGTGTTTTCTTCACCAGGGAAAGGATTCTTCGGTCATCCACCACAGTTGTTTTCCGGGGTCTTCCAGGTCTTTTGGTGTTGCTGAGCTCACCGGTGCATTCCTTCTTTCTAAGAATGTTTCAAACAGTTGTTTTGGCCAGGCCTAATGTTTTTGCAATCTCTCTGATGGGTTTGTTTTGTTTTTTTAGCCTAATGATGGCTTGTTTCATGGATAGTGACAGCTCTTTGGATCTCATCTTGAGAGTTGACAGCAACAGATTCCAAATGCAAAGAGCACACTTGAAATTAAATCTGGACCTTTTATCTGCTCATTCTAATTTGGGATAATGAGGAAATAACACAGACCTGGCCATGGAACAGCTGAGAAGCCAATTGTCCCATTACTTTTGGTCCCTTAACAAGTGGGAGGCACATATACAAACTGTTGTAATTCCTATACCGTTCACCTGATTTGGATGTAAATATTACAATTGCAAATATCAAATTAAAGCTGAGAGTCTACAGTTAAAGCACATCTTGTTTGTTTCATTTTACGTCCATTGTGGTGGTGTATAGAACCAAAAATGTTAGAATTGGGTCGATGTCCCAATATATATGGACCTGACTGTATATATATAAATATATAAAATTATTATTATCTTTTAAATTAAACAAAATTAAATTTTTAATAATTCGTTTTTATATTGCATTAATTTTTTCCCCAAAAGTGTTTTGACACAAACTGTTTACAAATATTTTTTGCAGCAAGCTGTTTTTTTTTTTTTTGTTTTTTTTTTTTTAAATTTTTATTTCTTTTACATTTCCATGATGTTCTGGATCTGTAGAAGATGCTCTAGACCGGTGTGGAGAAACCAAGTCTGCCTGCAGGAAGTGTCCGAAGCCATTAATACGTGTCTGTTTCTCTTCTCCAGAAAAGGCAGCAGTGGAGAAGCGAGTAGAGAAGTGGAGCTGGAGGACCTGCATGAAGACGAGCCGTGAAGCAGCATCTCCTCACTTCCATTCAAGCTTCACTGTTTGGGCTCCTGCTTCTGCATGTCCATTTTTTTCACTATTGGTTTCACAGCAACACTAATCCAGTCCGGGCCAGACGTTCCTTCTGTCTCAGCTCGGTTCTTCTGATCTCTTGTGAAGGGGTTTCAATTTGGCCCAGCGGGTCCATTCTGGAGAACACTAGCGTGAAGAAAAGACGTGGCCCAAGCGGCGACGCATTAATGTGGGTACCACAGGTTCATGTACAGATGTGTAAAATAAGAGCAGCCCTGCACTTCCTGTGTCTCAATCATATCTTGCATAAAGTCCCGACTTCTCAATGTTCTAGATCAGGGACGAAACTCAAAGCACACTCCAGTGTGCCTAGAACACACTAAAACAGAACATTTTTGATCGCCGTTTTGGATAAAAACAGAACATTCTCACAGACTAAACGTAAAACATTTTGTCCGCCCTAAAAACACATCCAGTCAAGGTTTTACAAGTTAAAAAAGTCAACATGCTGCAAGAAAAGTGCTATTAGAAAAATACAAGCAGCTGCCGCACTGCATTCTGGGAGCTGTAGTTTGTGTGCTTGAGTGGTTGATGCCGCCGGATCGTTATTACCAATAATAACAGCTGCGTGTAACGGGATGTGGCCTTCAGTTCCACACATGATGAGGAAATAAGGGGCTATTGTAAAGACCAGACTGTAAACACTAAGACTTTACATTGCACATTCTCTTCATTCAGGAGATCAGGGCTTCTCAGTGGGATGGACGGGGCTTTTCCTCCATGTTGTTCTGTATCCCAGGACTGGGAATCTTTTCTGTGATGTGTGTTCTCATGGTGCGCTGGTAGAAGCTTCCGGAAGGCCTGTTTGTCAGCGTAGAAGGAATCTGCTGCTCCGTCAGCCAATCACAGGCCTTGTTTGATGCAGGTTGATAATGAGCATGAGCTTTCATTGGCTGGGAGTTCAGTGCCACGCCCTCTGGCACTGTGTGTTTGTGGTTCTCAGGGTGTGAGAAGCAGCTTTCAGTGTGCCACTATTTCAGCCAACGCGTGTGTGTGTGTGTGTGTGTGTGTGTATAGTTTTCGTTCTGGCGCGTTATAGATGTGCCGCACACGTGACTTAAGGTTTGCTATGCACCGTTTACCAACATCACTCCTTGCATTTGCTGGCGATTTGTGACTCTTGTTCTGTCGACCCTTCGTTTTGATATCAACCATATCAGAGACAGAAAATAGTCTGGAAATCCTTTAAATTATTTAACTTAAAAAAAAAACTTTAAATAGTTTAACTTAAAAAAAACCCCTTTAAATAGTTTCAGAGCAGATTTGTGTAAGGTAACAGTATATGGATATAAGGGTCACTTGAAGTCACTTCCTGTTTCAGGTCTCAGCGCTTGTGCAATACCGTAGACGAGACGCGTGGGTTTCCTTAGTGTCTACCCAGAATTCCACAGGGTTCTGCGTTTGTGGATGAAGAGGCGCTTGCTGTCGTCTCTTTACGTCTAGATGTAAATATGCCGTACGTCACTCCGTGTCCGAGTGCCTGATTTAGCTTTCATCTACCGTCTAGACTCTGTCGCATCGATCTGAATGTATTTCAAAATCCAACCCACTAAAGAGCATGGCAGTCAATGCAATTCTCATGATGTAAATATGTACCTAAGCATAAAAAGATGCTATTTTTTGCATGCTTTTTGTACACATAGACATAATCAATAAAGACATCTCAAGTGGCTGGTTCTAAGTTTCTCTGGCGAACAAACTACAACACGCCATGAATTCAGACAGAAACCTCTGGAGATTAAAGTAACAATGGACGGTAAATTTAGTAACTATTTAAAATTAAGTCACAATTTCTGGTGAACAAAGCTACTGTGAACAATACATTTTGTAGGGAAAAAAAACAACTGCCGAGTAAAAACAAAGTAACGGTGAGCAATAATTTTGTAAAAATAAAAATCTGGTGAATAAAGTAACTGTGAATAATAAAGTAACAATAGCAGCTTTATTAACAATCTCTGATGACAGGACGGTAAATATTCTGTGACTGAACGATTTAGCGGAAACTTTGTGAAAAAAGTAACAATCTTTGGTCATTAAAATCAAACATAAAATTGTCACAGACAAAACACATTTGGATTAACCTGCAGTTGAAGACAACCAATATGGCCCCGGGGCCCGACAATATCCAGGTCTCCTCTAGACACACTTCTGCGTTCAATCCTGTGGTAAAAATGTAATACACTAAAAAAATCTATATAGTGACTCAACACAAGTTTGTGAGTTTGGTTCGATTGGGAAAGACAAATTACCTTGTTAGTTTGGTATGACTGATCTTTTCCTGTAAGTGAGGGACACGGAGAGCTCTGTGGGGAACAAAACGTTTCACACCATTACAATATCATTTTATTATTTTTCATAGTCTACTGCCGCCCTGTGGCCAGTTTAGGTATGTACAGTTAATGTACATCTTGGAGCATCCAGACTGTATATGCTAAGTTTCTCTATTGATTTACAGTAATAAAATAATTTATAATATATTAAAAAAAAACCTACCTCGTCATCTTCAGATCGCTTAAACTTCATTGTGTTATAGAAATCGCTTTTTTTAAGTAGATTAAGAAGAAGCACGTCACACACAACAGTTGCCTGGAACATGAAATGTAATTATATTTAACTGTCTTATTTTCCCCTGAATAAAAATACTTTTCCCGGATAGACTCACAATTCCAAACATTCCCACTCCGGATCCTATCGCCAAAAAAGTTGGAATAATGTCAAATTTTCCGGCCTGAAAGAGCAAGTGTGTCTGTAAATCTCTTGACGTGATGCGACAGATCCACACAGTCAATGATCTTACACGTCCATCGATAATAATGTCTATCCGCACACCATACACCTTCATCAGGGACCTCTTCTCCACGCCGTTCTCCGTGAAGTATTTAGCAAACCTGGAACAACAAGTATTTCGACTTCAGGAATTCACAATGATAATAAGATTAGGAATTACGTCAAGGTTTGTTTTACTGCAATTGTCTTCCCCAGAGATTTTGTCTCCATATCAGACACATTTACAGTTTGATCCTCTCACTCACCTGAAATTATAGCCCAAAGTTGAGCTTGCTTTGTCATTTTTCCTTGTTTCATAAAGACCACAAAATTCATATTTGGGTTTGCACTGTTCGATACTCAGGTCCAGATTACAATCCCAGTCGATGACAATGTCAATAGCGCCCCCCTGCCAGCACAAGCAGATGACAAGACTTTAGATTAGAATATCACAAAAAAAACTACAACATTTCAGATTACAAAATATGACAAGACTTCGGATTATTACAAGAGATTGCAAAATACCAGATTATTACAAGAAATTACAAGGTTTCAAATGATCCAATTTGTTCTTATTCAGATTGAATCGATTTAAGAACTCATCAACCATTATTACTAATATTCTGTTATTTCTTCACAAGCATTTTTCAGGTTTTGAGACGTGTCAGTTTCATCTAATGTGTCTGTGGGGATTATTGATTAGCGTGCAGATTAGGAGTAGCAACTCACCCCATAGGCTATATCAGCGAAACTGAAACCAGAACGCTCCACGATGTCTCCCAGTCTGAAGATGGGACACAGGGGGTCCGTGACGGGGTCATATAAGCAGCTTTTAAGGTAATTCTTATCCACACCTTCCACCAAGTTACTTCTGGAGAGGGAACACGAGTATGTGTTACTCTGGCCACGCACAAGTGTGGTGAGTATTTGTTACCTGACCACATTAAACTGGCGGAAAGTGATGGAGTTTTTAATGAAAAGTGTGAAATTTTCTGCAGCCTGGAGAATGGGAGGACTGTAAAAAGAACAACTTTATCATACCAACAAATATTTAAGGTTTATTTTAAAGTATAAGTATTTATAGCATCCATACTTTGGTATTTCATTGTCATTTTCTACTGGACACCAGGAGCTGATCTCACAAGTGCTGGTTGTGGTGACACATTTCCCCGTCATGGGTCCTAAAATGAACATTATATATATTATACATTATAACATTATATATAGTATTTTTTATATTATATATATATATTTGTGTGTATATAAAAGAACATGTGTGTGTGTCTATATATATATATATATATATTGTGATTTATTTTTAGAACAATTGAGATAAATTGGCCAGTAGAGGCCAGTTACTGTATATATATATATATATATATATATATATATATATATATATATATATATATAGTTACTGTATATATATATATATATATATACAGTAACTGGCCTCTACTGGCCAATTTATATATATATATACAGTAACTGGCCTCTACTGGCCAATTTATCTCAATTGTTCTAAAAATAAATCACAAATCACAAAAAAAGAAAACATCAGCCACCTCCTCCTATGGCCAGTGGAGGACCATCCACCGTGTATGAGCATCACAGAGCGTCTAGCAAATATATAATATCAGTGTAATGTCAGGAAGACTGACATTTAACATCACTAAAGTAAACCATGTCAAGCATATGTAGAGCGAGAGATGAAAGCAGAGCACTTCAGACAAGCACTTCATCTCCTCGTGGATGGTAACTGCACATAATACACCATTTCCGTTACCCGAATGCACCATGACGATGGCTGTTCTAAAGCGTTGATAAGAACTTTACCATTTCCTGTACGACTGTTTTGTCCCACGGCACAGTCTGCGTCCTTGGTGCAATTAGTTTTTCCATCTGGTAGCTAAAATATGCCAAAAAAGTAGTAGTATGAGCTACATATATTCATGAACACAAAATGAATTTATATATATATATATATATATATATATATATATATATATATATATATATACAGGTGTCTGAGGTGAGAAAAAGAACATGCATTTTTCTTCCCGTTCCTTTTCTCCTAAATCTCCTGTTTACAAGAAATAGTAATGTCATTGATTGATTACTTTATAATAATAATTCCTATAAAATATTGTTGT
>MU204367.1:5832084-5847084 GCA_017309775.1 Paedocypris sp. Pulau Singkep
GGCCAGATGAGACAAAACTAAATATTTTTGTCCATGGGGATAATGTGAAGATATTAATGTTTAAATACTGGTAAAATACGACAGTAAACGCATTACCCCCCCCCCCCCACACACACACACACACACACACACAACACCGTTCCCTCAGTGAAACATGGTGATGGGAATAAAATGCTGTGGGGATATTTCGTATGTTCGTGTTTGGTATGAGAAACTCATCAGGGTTGAAGGAAACATGAAAACGTTTTTAAAAAGATATTAACCAGAGGAAACACTATGGAATAATAGCATAATAACTTGGTTTTACAGTTATTTCTGTAGTATATGTACGTATATCAAACACTTAATATTCCTGAATAAACTAGCTGCCTCTAAATCCATCTTTCCCTGTAACATCATCTGGAATTGTAAGTGTAAGAAAAATGACTTCAAATTGAAGCCGTCTCCTATTTCATTTACCTCCAACTTTCATTCCACCACCTTCTGACTGATTATTTTTCCTAATATAAAAGAATGTGATTCCATCCTTTGTTTTTCATCCACAGGTCCTGTTTGCAACTGTAGTTCCCAAGGTTCGAGGGACCCGGATGCTTGTGACAGGGTAACGGGAAATTGCACGTGCCTTACTGGATACGCTGGTCACCATTGTGATGAATGTGATGATGCATATTTCCACAACGGAACCAACGTCTGTCAGACCTGTGACTGCAACTCTATTGGGGCCTTAAACCAACTCTGCAATGGGTGACTATGCTGTCTACTTATTTATTACACATGACTGTGATGGCCTATGTGTATTCTTATTTTCATTATTTTCAACTATTCACGTGTGTTAAGTCGGACAGAAAAGGCAATTGTAGCGCAGAAACTACAGTTTAACCAAATCACACAGTGTAATTCCAATATTCCAATGGCATTTCAGAGCCTCCTGATATTGTTGCTATTTATAATACATATTGACACGGATAATTGCATTATTTTTTTAGAACAGTGGATTTTTAACGTGTGTGTGCGCACGTGGGCATTACATGAATCAAACTTCTGCGGAATGTATTGTTGTCACTCCATTAAAGAACAAGTCATAGTATTTACCTGTTATTCCACCATTCCTTCTCATGATTGTGTGATTTGACATCTGCACGGATGCGTTTGTCGTGCTGGAGTAGTGCACAGTGGAGTAGCTGATGCGCACTTACTCAGCGAGCTGTAGTATTGCTGCAGTCATGACACACGTTTCATTGTAGCTGTTTGTCATCTGTCAGGCTTCTAAGGTGCGCCACAGTAACACTCATATCGTGTCAGTTTCTGGAACCCTTGAGGAGTTTCCTGTCAGAGATGTTTTGCATCTGTCACAGCCTGTATTTTTCTACAGTTGCATTATTTGTGAGTTTCGACTGACGGGAGTCGCAGTCTCGCTGACTGGTGACTGTTTCCTTTAGATATCAAAGCAAATTGGGCTCGGGACTGTCTGCACCGTTGTTCCTCACATCGCAGACGTGACGTTTTTTTTCTTCCATAAGGCCTCTACAGCTGGAAAGAGGATAGCCACGGTCATGCAAGAGTTAGCCATCCGCTTGTTTGATTTGGACCAGGTTCAAAGACTGCAATCCCTCCCTGCTCCTGTGACATCGCGGAAAGCATCATAATTCACAGCGTTCCTCGCCGAGCAGAGAGCTTCTATTACAGTAGCCAATCTGTCACTCACCCAGTGTGAGGAACATGCTGTTTAAGGTCTGAAATCTGTTGCTGAGAAAAGCACCGACTAATAATCCAGCACCAACAGTTCTCATAGTGCGTATGCATACAGTACATACAGTACAATAAATGTAGATCGTTTTTACTACTTATTGCGGATTTGGAGTGTGGAGTTTAACTGCTTTATGACCGCAATAGCCCCCAGTTAATTATGGAAATGTCTGCCATTATATATAAAGTGTCATTTAAATACAGTAAATATAATCTATGTGTATGCACATATGTATAATATTTATAACTAAAGTTAGACGAAACAAAATGTTGTTTAGAACATCAAAGGCTTGTCCACTATATTTTTACATGTATCATTTTTATATTGATCTAAATTGTTTTAGATCAGGAAACGCACTGATCTGTAGTGCTGAGCTGCTTTAGTCAGATGAGAGCGTCGGCCAGAAGGGAAAATTCCTTTACAGTTTAGCCGTTGAATTTACTTTGGAAAAAAAGTTATGCACTATTTTTTTTTTTTTAACGCATTACTGAGTCTCATCACATCAGCACCAAAATATTTTCCGGATATTTTTCTCTTAACACATTTGCAAAATATCCTGGGTGAAAGATTGTATGTGATCAAATTATATAATACTTTTAATACGCAACATATGTGTCAGAGGTATGTTTTTGCTGTTAGTAATCTGTTCATGCTGGATGAAACTCATACAGCTCTAGAGAGCTCTGCTCCAAAAATCCAAACCTCAAGCCATTTCCTGAGCTTCAGAGAGCAGCCAGTCAGTCAGGCTGAAACAAAATAAAGAAAACTGCGAGCCCTGATTTGGTTGTGGAAGGTTTGATCCGGTGCAAATGGGTCGTTTTTACATTCCTGTCTGTGTTTTGGAGCGGCTGATTGAACCGGAGCTCATGCTTGAATGCCTTCAGTTTCTCCTATCCCATCCGAGACCACGGCAGCCGTTGTAAGGGGACTGTTTGAATGCGACACATTTTGAAAACGCGGCACTGTTTTAAGGAACATTTACAACCACAAATATTCGGCATAGGCCTCGAGTGGTTTTATTAAAGCCGTAATGTTGATGCACTGTAATTAGATGCTGTCTGTATGAAGCAGACTGCTGTTTGTCAAGCAGATTGCAGAAAACCGCTGTATAATTCATTTACAGTGACAGCTATGACTTTCTTTTTTGACTTGACTTTGAACTGGAAGTTATTGTAGTGTTATTGATGTCGTCTGAGCCTTCAGTGGGGATTTTTTTTCCTACAGGATGTGTGGAATTATTTTTTCACATAGGTTGCGCTTGTTTTTCTTTCCAGCTCCTCTACTTCCATTGCAATATTTTAAGGAAAGCTTTAAAATCAATATATTTTACTGTATTCCCATTATTAACGGACCTCTGCTTTACTTTGAATTATTGTATTTGCCTAATTTCTACATATGTTCTGGGTGGTTACGTTTCCACACAAAATTGCAATTACCTCCATCACTCGTTCTGAGGATAAAGACAAACCAAACACATACTCTATTTAAACTAATATTACCCCCTTATCACCCTTATCAAGCCCCCAGCTATTTCTCATAAATATGTTTATTTTCTTGAGGATTCGAGACCTTAGGGATTTAGTGAAAAGCTATTAAAAAGAAATGTTTTTAATGATAATATGATATGTATTATTATAAATAATCCAACAAGTAGTAAATTGCTCAACTTGATTAATTGAAAAGAATGAGCAATTACTGAAGCGCCCTGTGAATATAAGCACTGATTTTAAGGCGCAAAATACAATTTATTTTAATTGTATTAATTGTAAATTTTTTTATTTTTTTTTACAAAAATATAATTTTTGTTTCTTTTACATTTCTCAGTTAAGTTACATTTCTCTTAACAATACTTCTTTTTCTTTATTTACAAACCTATACATTTTACTTGAATCTATTCGAGACTTTATAACAGACGCTGTGAGAATTGAATCTCCCTGTGTGAAAATATAGTTTTTCCTGTTTAGCACACAGAGAGCGTTTTGATTGTGTCTGTTCTTTGGACTTTTTTACTCCTTGCCCAATTCTTCATTTTTTACTGTTCTCTCTCTGCGATGACGCTTTAGACTCGCTAGCCGTTAGCGCTGAGCTACCAGGACGTGTTTGGTTTGTAGTCTTTGTGTGATGCAACATAAATTACCGTTTAATCTTACTTCTTCCAGTGTTTTTATGTCCCTGTTAAAGTGTGGCTGAGTCAATAAAAGCTTATATAAATGTCTGCCTCAGGAACCGTTATTTAAAGAAAGATAACGATTTTCCCTGTATTTGTGATTGACCCTGTCTTGAAGTAATGAAAAACGGGTGCTTATGTTTACTTGCATCGTTTACTTGCATCGGCGAATATAAGCGGCGTTCAAGTTTTGGAGCTTCTAAAATTGGAAAAAAGAGGGTGCTTATTTTTGCGTAAATGCGGTATACAGTCTATTGAAATGTATCTATACACAATTTGTATTGAATACACAATTCTTATATTTTACATAAAATGTGCAACAATTGGTGATCTTAAAATAAAAAACGTTAAGAATAACATGGACTGCAATTGTGCTACTTGCAATTATGTTTGCTCTCTGATTTTTAGATTTTGGAAAGAGAGAATCTACTAGCGCACACATATTTATTACATAATGGAATTTGCCTTTAGTCTTATATTTCTGCTTAAACATTAAGACGAGCGCTGCTCAGCATCAGCTCCTGCTATGAGACGCTTCTATAAACAGCGACTTACCTGCAGACGAGGCCTGGAGGAAAAACACCCTACAAGGCCTTTGCAGAGCAAAGAGAGTGTTTGTTTGTAGGGTGAGATGCTGCAGTTTGTGTCAAACAAGCTCCGTCTGCTGAATTTAAGCAAAAGCTTTGCAGCAAAATTCCCATTATTTAGTTATACACCAGATAAAACATGGACGTATTTGCTTCTTGTTGATTTGTAAGAGTGACTTCTGTGTTTTAAACATGACAAGCCAAACACACATGTCTTGTAGTTTTGTTTTTCTTAACTCAACAAAATGACTCCTAAAATTGTAGATCTTTAAAAGGGACATTAAAAATGTTTTTTACATTTTTCAAGGCCTAGTCTGCAAATAAATAATGATATGCTAATGTAAGAAGAGGCGTGTGTGGGGACCACCATCTGTGACACAACGTGTGAAATTGCACGTGCCTGAGTTTTATTAGAGCGTGTGAAGCAGGGAAGTGCATCTTCGCTTCAACACAACAGTTTGGTTGAATAGACTTTAGTCATGAATCAAATTGGTTTGAAGTCGTTATTTTTTATTATGTGTTGCGTTTTGAATTTTTTCCCCATTTCATGCTAGATTTTTACTTTTTAGATTAAAAATGTATTTCACACAAGAAATTGACATTTTATGGTAGTGGAATTCTGGTTCAATTTCAGTGGCAAACGTTCTTGACTGTACTTGTACTTTTCAACATGCCGTATTATTGTTTAGTTGACTTGTACGCTAGAACTGAACACGAAATGGATCGTGTGAGGAAGTGAGTTGTGGTTTTGCAAGCTGTATTTATAGCAGAGGTCAAGACTTGAGGGAATGTGCCACCTCTCAATGGAGAAAGCATCTTTCAGATAGCACCGCATCCCGTCTCACTTCTTTTATTATCATGTTTCTGATAATATCGCTTTTTCTTCTGTGAAGTGCGCATGTTTTTGGCTCACCGGTCAAATCGAACACATTCAGAATGCGTGAATCACAGTGTGGAAAGCACAAGGAGAGGAAACCGAGCGAGTGCCAGAAGCAAAGTAGACCCACTAGACTGGAGGTAATTTGGTCGGGATTATCTGCAACAACAAGCATCCAGTTCTGGGCAGACGGAAAATGTGATCGGTCTGTCCAGTAATACGATAATTGTTCCCTTTTGAAAAGATTCCCTTCATATCAGCTTGCTCGGTAAAATCGGAATGTAATTTTTTCAAGGCCTGTCTTGTAGGTCTTGGGTGCGTTTTGTGTTGTTTCAGATCAGATTTTTGTTGTTGGCTTAATCTCAATGATAACTGATCCGCAGAAGCGCCTGGAGTTTAGAAGATGACTATTGGGCGAATCTGAGCCGAGTTCACACGTTGAACGGAGAGCAGAAATAAGCGTTTGACAACAGTCTCCTGGCTGCCAGCGTTTACCAGATAAAAGCACGTCTGCTGTCTGTTTAAAGACTATAATCAGACATGCTTTTTCAGAGTAAACATTTTTATAGCTCCGTCACTAGATGTTTATAGCGTGGGAAAAAAGAATAATGTCTCAGCAATAGAAGATTATGCAAACGCACGTTTTGTTTTTTGGATTTGGATGTGAGCTTGTGCGTAACAATGAAAGGTTAGATTAACATACAGATATTGAAAGAATAAACACTGTGAAACTACTTATTACTGAATTTTTGTTTTGCCTAAACATACGCAAATTGTTAGCCATTGGTTGACCAGCTCCCCGTAACCCAGAAATGGAGTAAGCAGTAGAAAATAATACGTAAGTACAAGATACATACGTGTGTGTGTTTGTGTGTGTGTGTGTGTGTGTTAGCCTGCTCCCACTGTTTAAGCTTGGCTTCACATTTAAAATAGATTATAATGACCTGGTTCAAATATCCTCAGTGCTGCTCTATACTTGCATTGTTTTTAGATGCCTGTTTAGTTTGACCTCATTTAGAATTCTAAATTTTGCTTTAAAAACAATAATTGACATAAAGCGTGATTTTTAAATATATGGTGAAAGGTCAGGAATATTATGTATTATAACTTCTGCTGAAGGCTTTGTGTCGTGGAAATGACTAGACTGGCAGAAGGTCCGGTCAACTAGCCCTACACAAAGCCCCTTCAGCGCTCTGCCCCCATTCTTCCGCAGCACTGCAGTCATGCCCCATCAGCATCTTCTTCACTGGAAGTGAGAGAAAAGCATCACGGCACAATAAAAGCCCTGTGTGATGGCTGCGGATCCCGTAAATGAGTGTGATGATTGTACAAACGACAATCATTGAAATGCAACTGACAAAAAGTCTTTCTTTAGTCTAATAGTCTAATTCGAAATACAGGGCGAACGGAAGTTGATAGTAATATTGTTCTAATTAAAATGGTGACCAAGAGGGATTATGATGTCCCAGTGTGATTACAACTCCAAAATGCCATGAACAAGAATTAATCGAAGAATTTCAGCTTTCGTACTGGCAACCCAAGTCTCACTGTGCTTATTTTAATATTCTGGTAAGAATTTGAATTTTGCCATTTCTGTTTACATTATTCTACAGCTCCTCTCTCTTACCCTTAGAGCTAAGAACAATACACATATTTTTAATAGAATCTAACACCTTTTAATGTCACTGTACACACAAACCATGTACATTTTGCGACATGAGATATTAAAGAGCATCCGGTATCAGCACAAAAACATGCCGTAACAGAGAGTGTGTGATTTAGACATTCAATAATTTCATGACAGTTTTATTTGTCAAGTGTGGTGCATGAATATAGTTTTCATAAATCCAATATGATTTCTCCTGTGGCACCTATTGTAAACACTTCCTCACTCGCAATCCTTATTTCCTTTTGTAGTCTTTTCTTTACTCACACAGCATCCCAGCAGCCATGCGCTCCACAGCGGGACGTTCAGAGATGAAAAGTGTGGATGTGTTTTTTCCTGTGGGTTTTGCAGGGAGACTTGCTGGGAGGCAGGTGGTTCAGGCCAGAACAGAAGGGAGACATTTCTCTAGAACACTCTGTTCCTCAGATGATAAAAGACAGAACACACGTTTCATCTACTCTGTGTTTTTTACAATTATGTATTTTTTTTTGTTGTTGTTACTTTTAAACTTTTTATTTTGGTGTTAAAGTAGGGCTGGGCGATTATGCCAGAAGTCAATAGCTCGATTAATTGAACATTTTAACAGGATTACTATTAGGGAACGACTGCTTTATTTGTTTATATTTTTTGCCCCATTGTTCACTGACATGTTTTGTACAATAAATATGCTCACGTTGAAAGTGAGAGATTTTTGAATAAAGTGTGCATTAGTTGATTTTAAAATAATTGAAGGAAACTAAAGAAGGAAATCAATCACTTCATTCTTCTTAGGAAAAAGCAGAAATAAACTACTTGCACATATGTAAAACGAATAAATAGTTTTTAATATTTTCTTATTTACATGGAAAATTAGCGGTTCCAGGATGTGATCTCATCTTAGTGATCTTGTCATGCCACTACATGAAAATGAATGTACTCTACGTAAGTTCTTATTAAGAAATGCAAGCATGTTTAACCCTTTCAGGTTTCAGCAGGACCAAGAGTGTCCAAACGACGAAGACTTTAATGTATAACGCGTTATGTATAAGCGGCTCATGTTGTGCATCTCACTCCATGACTGGAGCGGGGTCACATGACTCCACACACGGAAGTTTTCTTAAAGTGATAATAATCGACCTGGAAAAAAGTAAACGATTCAATGTTCTGATTTTTTTTATTTAGATTCAATTTCCATTAATCGCCTTCGAAAATTTCCTTTTATTTTATTTTTATTTACTACATTTTGTCCCATGCTTTTATTTACTTCAGCAAATTCAGTAAAAAAGTGAAACGAATGGTCCAGTTTGGCTCTGTATTTAACCATCTGGAAGTCAACGTACACTCAAAAGATTCCTAACATTCCTTACACTCCTAAATTGACAAAAAAAATGTAATACTTTTTATAATTCATTACGTGTATACCTTTTCAATGTACTGTCATTATGTATGATTATATACAGCGTGTGTGTACAGTATATCTACTGTATCTATCTGTCTGTATGTCTGTCCTTTTGTCCGTCTGTCTGTCTATCTATAGAACATTTTCTATTATATAATTAGAAGCAATTGTCCAATCATTAGGTGACAACTGACTTTTTTTGAAAAAAATGTAACAAATTTGTTCCTTGCTTTTGCACACACACACAGACACATACACACACACACACACACACACACACACACACACACACACACACATTTCTTGTCTGCTTTCTTTTTTCCATTGCTTTGGTTTAGAATGAATTGTCAAAGCTCTTTTCATAAGGCCTGAAGAGGTAATGGCTTGGTCCGGTCCGTATGTCCCCCGTCCCACAGCCTGGCCTTTAGCCCACGGCAGCTCTCTGTTCCCTGGACGCAGTCATGGCTGCGATCGACCGAACAAGCTCTGTTTGATATCATCTGAAAAGGCTTGATTCATGCCAAAGGACAAAGAGAAAATACAGGCCAAAACGTGACCTTCCCGGGGTCCTCATCCAATCAGACAGCTCTGTGTGGCGATGAGATCCAGGCAAGACGTCGCAGGCCCTGCTGGGACTTTACGCTATTAAATCACAGTAATTGCTGAGAGAGTTCCAGAAGAATGAATCATAATATGTGACACTTCTTCACGATTGAACACGTTGTTTTCAGGGTTACGTTGCGTTTAAATGACATTTGTGTCTTGACATTTCCCCCAGAGCTACCTTTTCAGGAAAACATTCATCTTCCTCTGAACTGTCACTCGATCTCTAGCCTTAAAACATCCATTAAATAGACAGAAGTCATGGAAGAATCTTGTTTAACCTTGTCAAGTAACTTTGCCGAGTCTCCTGAGATATTAAGCAATTAGGTTTTACTCTGGTAATCAGAAAATCTAAACGAGTCGTTGTTCTAATAAAGATAAGCCAAGCAGAACATTTAAAAATTCTTCCAAATTCTTCCAAGAACAAACATTGAAGAAATATATTTATATCACATGTTGTGCATGTCTAAAATTGTCAATCTTATATATAATGTTTGTTTAACATAATTTTGTATATATTGTATTTTTATTTATTTTATTAAAACGTGTATATATATTAATAATCCCCTCTTTCATATGCACATAATTCTTGATCTTATTAAAACAATTTTGTACATTACATTAATTATTGGTGGCAGAGCAAAACTAATTAGTCTATATAATAATTTCCGTTATTGAAAATATCAGTCTTTCAAATACACGACAAAAAATGTATTGTATGGACAGCAGACTGGAATTCAGGATAAAGATGGACAGTAGAAAGAAGGAAATTGGAATGACGGTGTTTGGAAATGGTTTCAACAGAAACATCAGAGAAAATAAAACAGATTTTTGAGTAATAAGCAATAAGCTAAACTCAACTAAAACATTTCTTGGGGCCAAATAGTTCAGATAGTGACAACCAGCAGTCTCCAAACCAGCTATAACATTCTCAGTGAACTTTAGTGAAGAGCAGATTATATGTTGGTTTTCAATTTTCTGTTCCTGTTTTCCTTTGGATCTGACTAGGCGACTTGGCTGATATCTCTCGCCTGTGATGGGGATTAGTTTCTCCTGCAGCTAAGAAGCACGACGACTGCCAGCGGAAATCGAAATTCTAAGCATTGGATGAGTTTATATTTGATAAGGAGGAAAAAGATTTACTCGTCACGTTGGTGTTGAAAGTTTGGTTTGTTCACTTGTTTTGAGCATTTGACCTAAACGTGGGAGAAAATGTCTTTGACTTTCACCATTACGTTTCTCGATTCAGTGGCATCGTATTCCAAGCATTAGCTGCTGAGAGCGAAGAGAGAATCCAATAATCCTAATTGTGGATTTAGAAAGTGAAGTCACGTGTTTTCTTGCCCAGAGCTTGGAGAATCAAGTCCCTTGATTCAGAACAAACTTCAAATAGTCTAATGGTTTTATTTCAAAGCACTCGTACTTATTTTTAATATGCATATATAATAATAAATAATATAAATAAAGGAAGCTATTTTTTTTTCACTATGAAGTGTAACATTCTGTATCATAGTGTTTGCAGCATTAAATGTCGTGGGTGTGATTCTAATGGAACTTTTGAAGTTTCTGCTGAAGTTGTTTTGGATAAAAGTCCAAAATATAAGAGATTGTCATCAGTTATCATTTTTGTGTTATTCTCAATTATTAAATGGCACATTACATTTGCTGTATATGGTCGCATTCATGGAAATTAGCTTACATTCCAGTTGATCTGGACTAAACGTTGTCCAGTCATTAGGATCTTCTGGACAGTGTTTCTGGTGAGATGAGAACATCTAATTCTAGAATCTCGTTCTTTGTCCTTTGTTCGTCTAGTTTTATCTTTGTTTTATTCAGCCCTCTTGGTTTTTTTTTTTCTCGCCAGCTTTTGGCTATTTGCAGAAAGGGTTATTAACAGTCTCCAGCTTCGCTTCCAGCACAGTGTGTCTTTGTTCGCTCTGCTTTGCCTCCACACAATCAGCAGTTTCACTGAGGAAAAAAAGCCTGCGTTTTATCAAGATGTCGCTGTTGTGCACCCAGGCTGCACTTTTGGATAGTCATTTGGAACGGATTCAGATGGTGGAAGGTGTTCTTCTGTTTTTGAATCACTAGGTCTGAGTGTCACGGCTGCCCGTGGCTTTATTGACTTAAGATTAATGCCGTTTTTATCTAGCGTGAGCATTTCTCAACAAAAAGAAGAAAACCATTTTAAAGCTGAGTGTGCAGTGGTTTAATTACAATATTTCTCATCTTCACACCAAAAGCCAATGCTTTATTTAAGGGGGTTTTTTTTATTGCAAAGGAACTTACTAAAGAAAGCTAAATGTTGAGTTTGTCTAAAATCTGCCTGAAACAAACTTTGTGGAGATCATCATTGAACCTAATCGACTTTGAGACGCAAATAGCAGCGTCTTTGATCTCAGGGCCTGATGAAACCATCAAAAACAAACTGGCACTATAAAGAATTTAAAATGAGAAAAAAAAAAAAAACACATCTAAAAGCAATATAAAAACCAAATCCTGATAAAAATAGAACCAGCTCTTCGAGACTCATTCTAGTGCAATAGTGGAAATGCAATTATTCCTTTCCATCAAGAAATATCAAAATGCTTTTCCTGACCAATCTGACAGTGAAACCTGTTTTTATATCGTCTTCTTCTCACTGTCATCAAGAGATTTTGTTCTCTTTTTAAGTCAATTTTAAATGAAACATGGAATATAGAGATGATTTTGCAACAAAGTAGCTATACGGACAAATACGTCACATTTACAGTATTTTTAGACTTAAAGGGAAAATAGATCACAGGCCTAAATATTGCAGCTGATTTGATTGGTGGTCTGTAATGAAGCAGGGGATGTGTGCTGGTTTCCTTCAGCGCGGATCAAACCCGACATCTGGAGCAGGTGGAGCAGTTACTCCACATTTACTCAGGATTTAATGCTGTTGCTTTCCAAGCGACAACTGTGCAAAAGCCGAAACAGCTCGCGTTCAGATTACTAGGTAGACAATATAAGAACTAGAAGATTATCACACCGGCGCAAGAAATCAAACAATAAGAAATAAGTGTTAGTAGAATTTACTAAATGATTGTGAGCATTGACTTCTAATATAAACTAGGATAAGGATCTATTTTACATCTGGAGTGATTGGAAGCCATTCTATGTGATCTTCCGCCTGTACAATTGCTCAAATATTTCCATAATTAATTATTTTTAATTAATTAAATAATTAGGTTTATTTTTTAGAGACTCTCAAGGTCACCTTCCAGAAATGGGACACCACACACACCATTTGCCTGGCAGAATGGTTTAATCTGGGCACCCCCCCCCCCCCCACACACACACACACACGCACACACACGTATAAATTGAGCTGATACGCATGTTTTTTGGATTCTTCTCACAATCTGCTGCCAAGAACTATAGTTAAAAGGGGTTTTTGCACATCACTTTACTGTGCATCTTGCTAATATAAGTATCGTATTTTTTGTGACATGTTCATGCATTTTCCCTGTATGACTTGTGTTATACCCTTGAAAGTTACATTTGAATTTAAGAATCTGTTTACTTTTTAGTGGTACTGTACATGTGATGTTGCCATGGTGATGTCAGCAGTTTGATCATCCCAGTGACAGTTTTATTGTCACATCACCAGAGCATGTGAGCTGTGGTGAGTGAAAAGATTAGGTGCAAGCTCAAGATGCACAGTACCAAATACAAAATACTGACATTGCAAAAAAGGTAGAAAAAGAGAATTTTTGGTGGCCTTTGCTTTTTAGCGTCATGTGGTTCTTCCACAGCAGAGAAACTTTCATTCGCTGCTGACATTACTCACCTTCAGAAGATCTAGTCATTTATACCCAACAAGCACACCAAAAGACACTCCTTTTCTCTTCTCTGTCTCCCTCCTTTCTCCTTGTTCTTTTTCTGTATCTTTCAACCTCTCCCTCTCTTGTTCTTCCTCCATTACTCTGTCTCTCTACCACCTCTTCGTATGTGTCCCTTTCTTTCCCCTCTTTCTGTTGCTTTTGTCTTTGTTTGCTTTTCCCATTCTCTCTCTCTCTCTCTCTCTCTCTCTCTCTCTCTCTCTCTCTCTCTCTCTCTCTCTTTCTCGCTCTTTCTTTCTCTTTCTCAAGCACACACACACACACACACACACACACACACCCCGACTCAAACTCTCTAGCTTCTTTTCTTTAACTTCAAAGTTATTGATTTGCGCTGTGAGGGATTCTGTCTGTTCTGGCTCAAAGAAACTAGCTGAAAGTCTTTGCAATTTTCCTTTTCAATTACATTTTCTTTGTCTATTCCTTGTGTTAGGATTGCATCCATCCAAATTTAAATATGTATTGATTAATTGGGATTTAAAAAAAAAAACAAAAAAAGACAGAATCTCTTGTGTGTGTGTGTGTGTGTGTGAGAGAGAGAGAGAGAGAGAGAGAGAGAGAGAGAGAGAGAGAGAGAGAAAGAGAGAGAGAGAGAGATAATTTTCCCCTCCAAGCTTACTGTATCTCCGAGGAAATCATCCTTTTGTTTTTCATTTGCTTCTAAAAGATCCACTTGTGATCAAATTTTAATTTCTCTCTGGATCATTCTGTTCTCGTTTCATTTGGGATCTTTTCCAAATTTCAGTGTAAGAATATTCATAGTCTTTTTCAAGCCACGAGTAAAAGCCTTATTAAAAATACGTTACGTAATGTGTTTTTGTATTTTGTTGGATTATCAGTCTGTGTGTACAGTACAGACTAACTGCATTTTGTAGCGTGATATATTGAACTTATATTATGTTCAATTAAACAATCGAGACTGTTATTGATCATGTGTTCTGGATTTTTCTCACAGATCCGGAGTGTGTACGTGTAAGTCGGGCGTTTCTGGGGAGAAGTGTAGCGACTGCCGGCCCGGCTTCACAGGCCTCAGCAGTGCAGGGTGCCAACCGTGCCAGTGTAATAACCACAGCAGCTACTGCCACCCGCAGTCAGGTGAGCCACACTAGAAGCCACCAGTGATGCCCAACCTAAGGCCCGTGGGCCACATACCATTATGTCTACAGTCACACACTTATTTGGTGAATTTAGTCATTTTGTAAAAATAGGTTATGACTGTATGCTATTATTAGAATGACGACCTTCAGACGCCTCCTGAGAGAGATTCTTCTTCAAAATGTTACTGTGAATGTTGGAAAGTTTGTCCAGTGAAAGACAGATAATGACGTTTGGAATCTTATGATTGTCAACAAACTTTCTCTGTGATGAAGAGCAAAACCTGCATCATAGTCCATCATCTTCATTGTTTGCTGAGAATCAATAAGACAAATCTTGACCTAAACCTTCCAAGCTGGCTTCTGAAATACCACTACAAGCATTGCACAATAACAGAAGCGGTCGGTAAGTCCGCAAATTGTGGACGGTAAGTCTGCAAATTGATTTTTTTTTTTATTGATTTCTTTTCTCAGATTTCTAGCAAAGTTCCGTATGTCTTGTGGCTTGTGAAAATCACAACAACGTCAAGTTTCCCCATGATATGAAACGATGGGCACCACTGCTCTAGATATTTAGCTTCATCTCAGCATCATCTTCATCTTCATCAAAAACTTGCTTTTTTAAATTGTATTATAACTAAATCCTAAATCCGTACGTGTTGAAAAGTTGCACTTTAGCAGCAAAATGAAAAAACATAAAAACATATTCTCATTAAAATGAAGATGGTGACTGGCTTTCTGTGTGAATTGCGGCAATTTCTAAATGTTTCATGAGTTCTACAGTATTAAGTCTTCCGTTATTATGGCTAAGCCCTGATGAAAGTGAGCTGCACTGCACAGTTCACGTCTTTATATAGCGTCGAAGTGTTCTAGTTTTAGCAGGTACTGTTCCTTTTTGCTGAAATACCCAACTGTTCTTTTTTTATCACTGTTGTTTTTTCGGTTTATGGGATTGTTCAGCCAAAGCGCATAAGAAGCTCATCCAAACACGCACACACACACACGCACACACGCA
>MU204367.1:5852084-5856013 GCA_017309775.1 Paedocypris sp. Pulau Singkep
TTAAGGCCCAAATGTATCAAATATGATACAGATTTAAACTCATAAAACAAAATTGATATTTGGATTAATGGATTGTGTTGTTCAAAATAATCAATATATGCTCCAGTTTCAAATAATTCTATTTTTCTGACATGTGATGGGTTTCGGCTTCACAAGGTTAAATAAAGGTGTAATGCTACTCCTTGATTAGACGGATACACAAAAAAACTGAAAAAAGTTAATAAGAATAAAATATTTAGATTAATAACTTTTCTCTATTGATGCAACTTTTAAAGCATGTGTGGGTGTGTTCGCACTCATGGATGTTTTGATTCTGTATACAATCTCAATATTCGTAACATTAAATGCCATTCTAAGGGTGTGTGTTTTTTTTTTTTTAATAAAAGAAGCTTTAACACACATCAGCATGTTCCTCATGGCCGAGCTACAGTGGGAACTACAGGCTCAAGCTTTTGAGGATTAGTTATTATGGTAATGGGATGGTAATAACAGCGGAGTCAGGACAGCGCCTGATTAGCAGACCTTATTTTATTCCGCCAGCAAATCCCTCATGAGCTCGACGGCAACACATGAGTGTTAAATGAATGCCTCATTTACCCATCAAGTCCACACTTTTATTAACAAAGCTCCCCGAAGACCCCAGGCTGCTGAGCGCCAAGCACCATCTTGCCTCCAGATCACACTGAAAGCCTGCTAGAAGAGGAAAATGCGATGAGATAGATCACGACGTACAAAGCTACGACAGGAAGATGGAAGTGATTAATTCACACATGTGCTTGCTGAAAAGGTCAGAGGATATATGGCTTGTGTGGTTAGTTTAAACCCTGGACGGCTCAGTAGGGAACCATTGGCGCCGCAGACTGGAGCCTCTCAACTTCAGATTCCAGATTCAAGTGAATTATTGCTTTAATGGTTCAAGTAGTCCGTATAAAATCCTACAAAATTCAAATTAGGTGTACGCCGTTCTGTTCCTTACTAATGGTTTAGCTTGAACTTTCTAACTGTGGTTTCCTCGGCTCACAAACTTGGGGAATTTACTTTTGTGGTGGAGGCAACTGGTCTTGAACGGAGATGACGTTCCTTTTTCATTTAAATCTAGTTATTGTGAGCTTTATCTGTTACTTTTAAGTTGATGATGTGTAGCTCTTTCAGGCGACCACACGGTGGAGAAGTGGGCAGCGCTGTTGCCTCACAGCCAGACTTCTCAACCCTGTCGGGATTCAAGTTCCAGATCTGGTCAGGGTCTTTCTGTGCTGATTTTTTTCTTCTGGGTTTTCTCTGGGTCTCCCGATTCCCTGAGATGATCAGGAGAAGTAAAGCTTCCTAAACGTGGGAGCTCCCTAACACAGAGAAGTGGGAGAAGCAGTTCAGAAAATGGAGAATGTAGATGGATGGACTCTTAATGAATAATTCATTCGTTTTGACGAAGCTTTTAGCATGACGCGTCTCAAAATAATGCATTTAATTGGTCAGATTCTTCACGACTCAGGCATTGTCAGTTCGTCTCATAAATAACGTTTTAGCTTGTTTGTCTGAAAGAAACTTTTCCCCAAGCCACTTAAAAAATGAGCATCAGAAGAGCAATTTGTAACATAATTCCGAATTCTGTTTAGACGCTTTTATCGGAAGAGACTGGCATCAGATGACGTAATTCAGGATTCATATGGGAATCGACTTTCGCTTCGACTTTCTCCAGCTGCGGCAGAAACCAAGTGTCAGGCGTGAAGTTTAATCCACGATCAATCATCTACCGTCTCCGGCAATTCAGAGTTAATTATTCCTAAACGCGTGGCTTTATATCTCTGATTTTCTCCGCTCTCCTCGCCAATGTTTGATTTCTTTAGTGAAGTCTTCGGAAGTTCCAAGCTGAATTTGCATTGGAAATTAGTTTGCCACGGTTGTGTTGTCATCAGCCAAGCCGGAGTCGCTTGCCATCGGTTTGATGAAGATTCAGAGTGTTGATCTTGAAGATGAGTCTCTCCAGCTTTGATTGAGCAGACAATAATTGTTCTTAATTGTTTGTCACACTTATTCTTTTCCAATCCCAGTCAGATGAGAGTGAAGTCATACATTTTCTGAACCGCTTTACCATTTCTGGGTCACAGGGAGGAGTTCATACTCTGTGACCAACCAATCACAGAGCAGGACACACAAACACACTTTTACTCTCTTACTCACATTTATTGCCTATTAACTGACTTAATATTAGACTTCACATCTCATGCATATTTCTGGACTGTGTGAGGAAACCGGAAACCTGGAGGAAACCCGGGAAGATCCTGCACACACAACAATCCCGACTAGGCCCCGAACTTGATTCTTGGACCGGTCCAATGCGCTGTGAGGCAACCTGGACAATTTCTGCACTTTTCAAGATTGGGCTGATCAGAATGAGTGGAAATGTCTGGAATGACTTCATGTCCCACTGATTCACACTCTGTGATGCTGCAATATGGGGCAGATCGACTAGCCTCAATCCAGAAGCTAGCGTCACCAGAAAGGCGACGAAGCAGAAGCTGATACAGTAGGTGTAGATGTGGGCGAGTCATCCGTCTGCAGAGTCTGAAGCTTCATCTTCACGTCATTTATGAGTTTGTTGTTTATGCTCGTCCTTGTGGTGTTGCTGTTGTGTAGATGATGGATCGTCATCTCTTCCTCCTTTCACGGTGTTATTATCCATCCCATAATGTGTGAGAAAGGCGCAGTGGGTGTCCGTCATTGCTGGAGGTTTTACTTCCTGCTGTACGCGTGTGAGTTACGGCCCTCACGCCGTGTGACATAAAAGCTGCTTCTCACTCGCTCCAGTTTGTGGATCTTCTACAGTCGAGATATTTGCCATATAGCTGAGAGCTTTGCCGTCGAGCTCTTGCGTTTGAAAGGCTGATGGAGCAGGTTTTCACTCTGGTGTTATTTAGAATTATCAGTTTGGCTTCAGGAGACCGTTCAACGGCGTTTCTTCAGCTCGTCTGTAATTACTCCAGCAGTTTCTCGCCACTTTTCACTGCTGGTTGCTTGAATCGGGATGAGATGTTTACACCACTTGACTGATTTTAATGTGTGAGAGGCGGGTTTTGTGGCTTATCAGTGGAACGTTCACTTGTTGTTAGAGGAAATTCTTATTTGCATAAATACAAACTCGTCTGGTCTTATCATGGTTCACTGGTCACGTCTCAGTTGTCCGGTTACAGCGATTGGACCATCAGAACTGGCCCAAATCTTTCATTTATTAATCAGCCAATCAGAGCATTTTAAGGCGGGTCCAGTGATATCGTAAGAATGTAAGATGTGTTTGTGTTGCTGTTAGAGATGGTGTGCGGATATTAGCGTGCTAATTAATTAGCCTTGCTGAAATTGTACTTTCCTGTAGGGAATCTTGCCATCAATAATTTTTTTTTATATTTTCTTGGATCGCTTGTGATGAATATGCGCACACAAGATCTGGATGTGAGATGTGTAGAAGATTGGGAAGTGTGGGGATTAATTAGGATTGTAAGGAAATTCTCAGTGAATTGGTTATGTCATTACGTAACTCTGTGCAGCGAGTGTGTTTGAAGTTTGACGCACATTTATTCAATCTAAATGCAAAGTGTGTGCGCAAGTGTACAAAAAATATTTATACTTGTGTTATACATACCCGTATTTTCTGGACTATAAGCCGCACCTGTATATAAGCCGCACCCCTCTATTTTTGAAAAAAAAAAATATAAACAAGAAAAAACCATAAACAAAATAAAAAACCATAAACAAGCCGCACCTGCATCCACTCTATTAAAAAAAGTTCCCTTTCCAGTTGTTCACTGGACACTACTGGGGACAACATTACGTGACAGGGAACAAGGTTTTAGTCAAAACCTGGAGAGTTTTGCAAGCCACAGATATGTATGTACCATATGTTTTTGGATTCGATTTTTTTTCTTTATTACATATGT